>PVJN01040304.1:0-19355 GCA_004026805.1 Lasiurus borealis | reverse complement strand
GAGGGGAGGGGAGGAGAAGGGAAGAGAAAGGAAGGGAGGGGAGAAGAAGGGAAGAGAAAGGAAGGGAGGGGAGGAGAAGGGAATAGAAGAGAAGGAAGGGGAGGGGAGGGGAAAAGAGGGAAATGGAAAGGAAGGGAAAGGAAGGGAAAGCCCCTCTATCCTCAGGCTAGAATATCAACATACCTTAACTAGACTTGAACAGAAATGCTTTAAGTGATGCCTGCCTAAATGTAAACATAGAAAAGTGTTTAAATTCTTGCTGTATCTCTGTATTAATAAAAGGTTGAAAAACAAATAAAAATCAAATTACTATAGATACATTTTATGTATCAATAATCAAGGGATTATATCCAAAGGAGAAAAAAATAGAGGAGGTTTCTTTGGTTTCTCTTTTGGAAACCAGCAGTCCATAAAACTACCATCTGTATTCAAATGAGCTGTTGAAAATGATGAACAGTTTCCTATAGACTGTTATTACTTTGAGTTCTATACGCTTCCTACATATTTAATTAAAGGGATCTCAAGAACCTAAAGAAAATTATGGCATTTATTTCATTTAAAATAAATCATTCATAAATTGAGTAGAAGTTTCAAGGAAGAAACTGCTGGCTACTGGCCGAGCTGTGACCTGGGATACCTTGGGAATTGAAAATGTTTCAGGGCTGGTTATCACTCTGACAGCTCACAAGCTTGATTTTGTGCACTGAGAGTACAGTCTTCTCATAAGTCCAAACTAATGCACAGGCCTGCCCACCAGGACAGTGAATCTCAAATCACACTGAGGAGCCTAATCTCAGGCCTTCGCACATTTGCTCAGCACGTCACCTCCTCACAGCAAGCTCTGTGGGAAGGTAAATTGTAACTAGAGTTTCACCTGATACATTTGGAATTAGAGCCAGCAGATAAATGTTCTAGGGATTCCTGGAATCCAATGACAACTCTGCAGTGTGCCTATACCTTTCAGAGAAAAACACTCACTGTTAGGTCTCCACAGACCCCATGATCCAGGTCTATGTTTTCTCTTGTAATCCCCATAGGATTTATTGTACATACCATGTTCTTAAATGTTTCCTAATATCATTAGAGAGGGTATCCCCCCAAAATGTGCATGTGTATACATTTTTGAGGGACACCTTATATTTATGTTATCATTCACATTCACAAAGAGCATTTCTATAAGTTATGAATGATCTTCATTGCAGTTCACAGTAGCATTACCAACATTTCACAGAAAGGGAAATTGAGGCTCAGTGATGTTAAGTGACATGGCCAAAGATTTCACAAATGCTGGCATAAGAACCATTAAAACAGGAAACTGGAAGTACAGCTTATATGTTTTATAGTTGCAAGTATACTGCTCTATATTTGCTGGTAATAGGCTTATGGAAATATATAATGACAACATTGATATGCTCACAAGTTTTCCTTTCAATATTGAGTTTCCCTTAATGCATTTAAAACATGACTTGCTTTATTTAAAAAAAAAACTGTTTCTTTTTACAACGTTTTATAGACTATGTTTTAAAAGATGAGTTACTTTAAACTATTAGTTTAGGTTTTAAAGAGACAGATGATTTTCTTCTGTTAGGTGTGCTTAGTTGCAAACAACAGACTGAACTCTAGGAAGTTTGAGCAGAAAAGACATTTACTAATGGGGATAACAGATACAATTGTGCTTTGCCCAGATACCCACAAATTCCTTTTACCATGTCTGTGTGTTTCACACCCAGACGCTCCAGAATTTGCTTTGTAAGGTTAGCAGTTGCACCTTTCTTTAGATGGCTGTCCAAGGGCCATATATGTCACTTGCACTAGATCCTTGTCTCTGGGTCTCCTCAGAGGAAGCCAACTATATTAGTTCTTTAGGGCTGCCATAGCTAAACACACAAGCTGTGTGGTTTAAAATAACACTGATGTGTTCGCTAACAGTGCTGAGCCTCAATGTCCAAAATGAAGGTGCTAGCAGGATGGTGCTCCCTCTGAGATTCTGGGGAGAATAAATGTGTCCTTGCCTCTTCCCAGCTTCTGGTGTTGCTGGCGGTCCTTGGCGGTTCTTGGCTTGCAGCTGCATCCTCCATCTCCCCCTCGGTTGTCACATGACCTGTTCCCTGTGTGTATCTGTCTTCACATGGCATTCTTTCCATGTGTCTATTCTATTGTTTTATAAGGACACCAGTCATATTGGATTCTGACCCACAACTGTCTCTTAATGTAACCACATCTGCAAAGATTCTATTTCAAACAAGGTCACAGTCACAGGTACCAGGAGTTAGTATTTCAACCCATCTTTTAGGGGAAACAGTTCAATCCACAACAATATAACCTAACTCAAATGAAGTTAGGGAGCAACCAGCCAGGGCTAGAGTATTATCCTTGACTGCAAAGCAAGGAACTAACTCAGCAGCCCCTGAAGGGAAGGAACTTCAGGAGAGCTGCCCTCACAAGCAGGGAAATGGCCACTTCCCGCTGTGCCTGTTGCCTGATCCTGATGGGAGAGCTTGAGAGCCCAGCGTTTTGTCCCCTCCCCTGGACAGCCAGCACCTCGCTCAAATGAGGGCTGCTTGTGTGGCCCCAGTTTCTCCAGGCTGCCACTTCCAAAGGGAAATCTGTGGGCAAAGCCCAGGTCAGAAAGGGAGGTGAAGAAGCAAGATTTCCTCCTGTTCCCGTGGATACAGGCCTCCCTGTAGAGGAAGTACTCTAATGCAGGAGGAATGCCCAAAGGTGCTGCGCAACCAGAAAGAAAACAGAAGAACTGCCACTGGGTGAGACACAGGGCAGAATGTCCGGAATTGCTAGCATTTTCGATATGAGTTTAATTCTCTTTTGAAAGAGGAAGTAAAATATTCCGACTTGGAGACTTGGAAAGCTTGCGATTCTTTATATGTTTTCACTTAGAATGCATGTTACCTACTCTTCCTCAAGTTGTTACTAAAGAGCTGTTTATTCAGGATTTATTATAAATATACATATTTAAATTATTTGTATAGTAGGAGAAACAGATTTGAAGACTAATTTGAAGAGACTGCCCGTTTCACTTGTGGAAAGCTATGTTTAAACTTTTTGCATATTTTTTTATGAGGCATATCAATCTTTATATGAAGGTTGAATGTGTCATTTGTAAATGTTACGGCTTTTCAGTGGGAGAGCTTGGAGTTTAGTTAGGCATGGCATTGGTCTTATCTGTTTCTTCCTATTGCCCAGCACACAGTTGGCAAATAGCAATAAATATTTGTTAAATGAAAAAGAAAAAACAGTATTCTCTGGGGTCCTCACTTTTTCTGTTGAAATAATCTAAAAATTAGCATGTGAAATGTTCTTGATGGTACTAAGGTGATGTTTAAACTGTAATTTATCTTGTCACAAAACAAAATGTAAATGCTAGGCTTCATGCTTTGATGGACACTCAGATTATTATGATCTTATTTTGTTTAACAGGCAATGCTCTAGAGCAGGGGTTACCATATGATGGGCAAATTGGGCCCATCACCTGTTGGCATTAAGCCCAAGATGGTTTTCACAGGTTGAAATGTAGACTGTAGAAAAGGCTTTTGGTGTTTCAGGGAAGGCAATGGGTCAAAGAGGTCATTGCTTCTTGGCCTGCGAAGCTTAAAACATTTGTTCTTTGGCCCCTCACAGCTGAAGCCTGCTGACTGGTGCGAAAGAACAGATCCAAGTACAACTTCTGTATTGAAAATATTCTGCATTCACAAGAAATTGGAGTTTACCAAATGATTTTTTATACTTTTCACAAAGAAAATCAGCCCTAAAATGAAAATAGCTATATTTTGAAAGTAGACATTGAAACTGAGGAAAGTGTAATGAAAGGTAAAGAAATTAAAGATCAGAATGCCAGGCTCCTCTTCCATCATAGAGGAAGTACCATTGTCCACCTTAAGGTAACAAAACACATACTAAAAATGTTTCCTTAGGTCTGGATAACACCTGCAACTTTTCAAAATTGCCTCCTGCCTGGATTTAATGTTTTTAGCTTTATTACAGCAGTAACTCATTTTCATTGTTTAACACTATGAATAGCCCACTTGTGTGCACACCCTTTTTATCTTCCATGATGACAGGCATTCCTCTGCTCAACCAAGAGATGGAGTTGAAAATCAAGGAATTATTTGAACAATTACTTGTCTAAAGCTTTTCTGGCTAGAGTTAGTGCCTGAGGCTCAAAGTACTAGGATTTTAAAGTACTTTAATTTTAAAGTTATCTTTACTTCTTTATTCAGTAGATCAATAATATGGTTTTTTAAAAAAAGAATTCTTATATGTTGTGAAAAAATCGATTTGTTGCTATAAATATTGTGTATAGTTTGAATATAAATATTATCTCAAAGATCTTAACACCTGATGGGGACAGTAAGTTAAAACATGGTTATTTTGGTTATCAAAGAAGACAGCTTCAAATGTGTGTGCAGGAACTCTGTTTAAAACCACCGGTAGGCACCACATGGAGCTGGCATGAGATGCAAAGGCATGCTAATTTGATTTAAATGAGTTGAAGTTGAAATTATGCCCTTGGAACAAAATTATAAGGCATTTAAGGTGTGGATCAACAGCATCCAATACAGAGAAGGCTTCAAGGTTTTAGTTGATGGTTAGCTTAATGTGCTCATGGCCTGAGGGAGGAGGTTGCAGAAGTGATTGTGATCTTAGGTTGCAAAAATTTAGGTCTAACAAGGTGATGGGGGAAATGGTGCTAGTTTGCCTAACAAGAAGGTAATGCATCATTTATCATGACATATTCAAAATTGGGTGACAAAGGGGATGCAATGGTGCTGACAGGAAGCTTGGCTCTCTAATCGCCTGTACATTTTAATTTTTTCTCATTAAGAGTAAGCACATGTCAGAATTTTCATGCCTTTTAGCAATGCTCTTAGAGCAGGAGTAGGCAGATATAACTAGCAGGTCAAACTTGGCCCATTGTCTATTTATGTATTTAAATTTTTAAATGTAAAGTGTCATGTTTTGAATTTATTCTGTCGTTTATATTTGGTGGGATCACATAAAATGTAAATAACCATCTTATTTTTATTGAGATAGGACCTTAAGAACATTCATCTCAGGTAAAAACTGCTGTTTGATCTGGAAGCTCACATAAATCCATCCCACATCACCAAGTTTATTCTCCTGTGGCTGAGGACCAGAACCATAAAAGATTGATTCCTATTGACTCAGTGGCTCCAGGAGTTGAGACTGAAGACGACCTTTAGAGATGATTAACTTTGCTCAGTTTTATAATTTGCTTTCACAAGATAGGTCCACATTCCAAAGTCTTGCAAGGGGTGGTTGGGAGATAAGGAGCAGTCAACAGGAACCGTTTCGGCCCACTGAAACCCACCAACCCCCTCTGCAGCTGTTTGCGGATTTTAGAACAAGGAAAAAAAAAATGTGGTTTGGATCTTTAAAAGGGGCTGCATATCCCTGAGTGTGTAGATTCCACCTGTGTGTGGTGCCCTCATGGCTGTCGCTGGCTGGCCAGCTCAATAAATCCTTGCTTGCTTATTACCAACTTAGCAGCCTACTTGGTCATTTGCAACTGGTTGTAGAAGTCGCCCCACAACATTTATTATCCCCAAAATAGTTTATAATTATGTATTTGATTTTGTTTAAAAAGTAATTTTGACTGGCCTTAAAACATACATTTTTATAATGTTTATTAATGTTTAATATTAATTAAATATCATACTCAAAGACTGTACTCTATGAAAATTATTTTTTAGAGAATGCATTTAATACTTTAGTCTATTATATATCCTTTTGAATTCAGTTGATTAATGATTTTAAAAGTGGCTTTAGCTGAAACCGGTTTGGCTCAGTGGATAGAGTGTCGGCCTGCGGACTGAAGGGTCCTGGGTCGATTCCCGTCAAGGGCAAGTATCTTGGTTGCGGGCACATCCCCAGTGGGGGATGTTCAGGAGGCGGCTGATCGATGTCTCTCTCTCATCGATGTTTCTAACTCTCTATCCCTCTCCTTTTCTCTCTGTAAAAAATCAATAAAATATATAAAAAAAAGTGGTTTTATATAGCATATGAACCTTTATACAAAGTTTTTAACTCAACATTATCAAATGTCATTTAAATATTTTTATCCTTAGCTATTTTTGAATAAACGATCAGTCCTAGACTGATAGAAATGTGTGGAAACATCCACAAGACTATATACCTATCCATTCCTCTTTGCAAATTCACATTTTTTCCTATAGCTTTGCTAAAGATTTGCAGAGAGCTGCCATTGGTGGGGGAAGGTCTGGGCCTGGATAACTGGGAAGAGTGAGGAGATGGCTCCTTCTTCGTCCATCAGCATAGCCTCTGTCTCTGATGTGAGATGCCATCTGTGAGGACTTTGTTCCCCCACCAGGTTAACAGATCAAACAAGAAGGTGCCTAGCCAACTGCCTTCCTGAAAGACAAAATTATTGAAATTCTGTTTAGGCTTTGGGTAGCTTTTTCTTTATGTTTATCTTCTTGGGGCCTTTTTAAGGGGGAGTTTAGAGTGGGGCATTTGTCCAACTACCTTGTCAAAGCACATATTTCCAGCATGTCTCCTTATAGTTTAAAGGAGGACAGGAATAGAATTTTCTGTTACTTAGACATAGCATCCAGATAGTTGATCTCCAAATATCTTTAGCCCTAGAACAGATATTCAAATGCCATTGTAAGCAGAGCCATTACACAGAACAAACAGAGTACAATAGCTTGCTGGCCTGGAGCGCAGGAGGCAATTAGGGCAAAGGATGGAGGACTACAGAAATGGGCCTAAAGGAATGCTTCGCAGATTTTTTAAATAAAGATGTATAGATAAATATGTGTAGCTAATTAGAAATATGTGGCTTATTTTTAGATAGCTTAAAGTGTTTTTTTATAATAGTGAGTATTAAAATGTTAAACTCCAGCACATCTCATTGTGTTCCATGTGATAGAATCAAAGGAAGTGAGCAGTCTTTTCTGGGAGTAGCCTGAACAGTTTCCTGGGCTACATACTTTAAACTGCAGTCTCTGATGAAATTTTAAATTTTGGAAAAAATTCTATTATTTCAATTTTTTGCATAAAGTGAAACTTTATTAATATTTTATAATGCACTACTTCAAATTTAGATTTTCCAAGTTCTCATAAAATTATATCACAAAATTAGATATTAAAACTAAGTGCATGTTCTGCTTTGCACAAATACTACCTACATTACAAGGGATAGACATGGTCTTGCTTCCTACTATATAGCAGTTGTTCTCACCAAATCCATAAACCTAGACCACTCTAAGAGTTAAATTTTCTGGAAATGATGAATACAATTCCAGGGCCAGTAACTACAAAAAAGAGGTGACTCTTATAAATTGATATCAAGCAAAAGTGATGGGGTCTGTACAAAATGAGCTGTGGAATCAGTGACTGAGTCAGGAAGATCTGCCCTCACCAGTGTGGGAGGGCCTCATCCAACCCCTAGAGGGCTCCAATAGCACAAAAAGTTGAGGAAGGGTGCATTCCCCATCCCTACCTGAGCTGGGACATTCATCTTCTCCTGCCATCCAACAGTGAAATTCAAGTTTCTTAGGCCTTGGACTCAGGAACCCCCCAACCTCTCAGGCCTCCAGCCTTGGACTGGGAGTTACACCCTCACTTTCCTGGTTTTTAGCTTATAGATAACAGACTATGGGACTTCTGGGCCCCCACAACCATATCAGCCAATTTTTATGACAAATATCTTATTGTATGTATCTACATACCCTCTTGGTTCTGTATTTCTGGGGAACCTCAACTAAGGTAATAGTTTGCTTCCTATTGTCATTAGTTAGTGGTATACTATTTGCTTAGTCTCTTGTCTTAGTTGAGATTCTTTCTAGGAATCCACTCATGGTGCAATCCTGAGTCATCGTAATCTGTGATTTCCTAACTGCTTGCATGAAGACAGCAGTTGTTCTTTGTAGCTGATTGACAGCTGGGAAGGATAGTTTGTTCTTGGAAAATAGGATCAAAACATACATTGTGACTTTACCACTTGCTGGGTCTGTGACCCTGCAAGTGACTTACCTTCTCTGAACACCAGTTTCCTCATCTATAAATGGGGATAATATTGAATCTCAAAATGATAAACGAAGTGATAAATGTTAAGTATAAAGTACATATTACAGGTCCTGGCACCTATTGAATGTTTAATAAGTGGAAACTAACGGTTATGTTATCAATATGGACTAGAACAAGGAATTGAAACAATCTATATATATCAAAGCCTAAGAGACCCTTATGATGAAAAGACCAGAACAACCCATTACTATGATACACACTGATGACTACAGGGCAGATACTCAACACAGGAGCTGTCCCCAGCCAGCAGGCCCTAATCCCACCCAATTGGGGCCAGGTCCCTGGGCTGGGATGGGGATGGTGGGTGGCAGCAGATGTGGCTCCTCTCTCCAGGAGGGCCAAGGTCCAGCTCCCTCCTTAGGCTGGTGGACAATCTCCCAGGTCCCTTCCCTTTTCCTTCCCCCCAGCCTACAGAGTTGCAGTGCTCAGTCCTGAGCTGGATAGGGACAATAGGACTCTGGGTCTGTGAAAACACATCCTGATTCTTTTGGATTTTGAACCATGTAAAGATGTTCTGTTCAAAAATAATAACAAATAACATTTAAAAGACAATGAAAATGACGAGTGATAAAATACAGTGATCTGATATATAGGAAATGGTAAGTTTTATATGTTCTGAAACACAAAACTAAAAACAATGTTTATTGCGATAGGATATTAATGTTAGCTACAAGAGGAAGCACCGTTTAATAATTAGATATGCTGCTTTAAAGGCCTCCATATAACCGTCCAATGGGCTCATTCAATTGGAGAATACATCTCAACTAGGCATTTGTTTTAAACTAACTTTTATTGGGCAGTAAGCCCAAGAAATAAACCAGTGGTTACCAAAGATGAAGTAGACTATTATGCTAATCAAGCCTTTATTGAATTTCTCATTTGATTCTCTTGGTACAGTATTGCTATGCATTGTTTAGAACTAGGAAACTAAGTTCCAGGAGCATGGTCAGTCTGGGCCGGTCCATAGTTGTGTGGTGTACACTGAGCCTCTGCACCTTGCTGGCAGGCACCATGGGCCACTGGTGGGAGAAATCGCAGATCCACCAGGGTTCCTGCACTGACTCCATCCAGCCCTGCTGCCCACGTGTTTCTTCATGCATGCATGGTTTGGGAAATAAGTTAGATGATGTTTAGATTCCACAACTAGGTAGTAGAATTTGTTTTATCCCTAATGGAAATATGTTGGCCCATAGCCAAACTACATTTAATTTTAATTCAATTAAATATTTTAATTTACAAATTGAATTACCCACAATAACCATAATACCTGATGATTATATGCACCTTTAAACATCTCATCTCATACACTGTACTTATGTGATAAGAGTAGAACATTCAGGAATGAAAGATGTTTATTTTCTCAAATTTGAGCACAATGGCAAGTGCTGGTATGGCTGTAGCACCCAGATGTTCTCAGTGGCAGCGAGGTGACCAATTAAAATGACACAGTTAGGTTATTTTTTCAGCTCATTATAAACTTTACTCTTAATGTGAGACTGTCTATTATGAACTAAAACAATGGTGCCTAAAACATGAATAATACATAGCACTAACAATGCCTTTGGAACCATTACAGCACAGAATATTGTATCAATCCATAATTTGAAGATGAGACTAAATGGATCTTTCATCTAAAAGCTGCTGTGATGTGTCAATTTACATCTGATGTTAATAAGAATATACTATCACCTAAAATCCATATTAAAATATTTTATACAAAATGTACTTGCATTAATAGATATCTGTCATTTGTTACTAAATACAGCTGTTAAAGGAACCTCTTAAGTGCTTTTAAAATTTGTTTTTAAGACCTTGACATTGAATTGAATAAAAAGTATTATGGAACCAATCCTTCATTGGGAAAATGGACATAATGGATGAAATACTGTATGTTGCTTACTTCATTTTTGCCAGGTCAAATTGAAATCTCATCACCACTTGACATCCCTTACATGACCACATAATAAATGAGCAAGAACCTAAATGCAGACATTAAATATTTCATTTTCACTAGACATTATTACTGATAAGTATAGTTCACCTTTTGAGAATATCTTTCACATTTCTTTCTTGACCATCTTAGTCTTTCATTGTGAGCCTTCCCTGTAACATGGAGTAAAATAAGGAGCTCACTCAATTATGAATCATTCTGGATTATAAATTCACATATCATTAACCATGAATTCAACAAGTACAAAGTGATCTGTTTGATCTGAAATTGCATCAGAGTGTGAAGTAGTACTTTAGGAGGATTAAATTAATAAAATAAATTGAATAAATGTTCACTCTAAGTGAAATACGGCACCTTTGCCTAAGGGTAAATAAATAAATCCACTGTTTACATTGTTCCCTTTGACCTCGTTTTCTCCATCATCTTCTTGCTGACACTAACTGTTCCTCCATTTGATAGAATCAATATTTTAAATAAGAATCAAAATGCAAAGTAGGGGCTTAAGCACAGAGAAGTTTGCAATAATTTTTTTCTAATGGCTTAAACTCATTTATTTTAGTCTGAAAGACTGACTAGCAGTGAGAGAATCACAGTACTTCTTATTTTTATTAAAGTTTTTGTTTTTTGTCTTCAAAATATTCTCATCAACATTATTTAAATAAAAAAGTTTACTAAAAAACTGGAAAAAGCACTATCTTTATCATTATTGTTGTTGTTATTTTATAGAAAGAATATGGGATATGATTAAAATGCTGCTTTGATATGGTAATTATAAAATACCATTTCTTTTCCAAGAGGCTTATATTATTTGAGCTCCAGCATGCCTCTATTATTTCTATTCTGGGAAGGATTCACCTGTGAGAAGCATGTTAAATGTTACACCAAACTTACACAGGGATTTTTAAGGAATCACTTTAAATGACTAGTTAGAACTTCAGGGAGCAAGTGAAACTTGAAAATGCATAACTAAAAAGTTTTATTTCTCAATTTTCCTGATGATTTATTCACAATTTCCATGTATGTAACATGTCTTCTTAAATGTAAGGAGACAATTAACATTACCTTGACATGCACACCAAAGGCTAGACGTTCTGAGAAAACTCGGTGCTCACAACTGTCCTGAGTTTCTACTTAAAGAAATAGATCAAAACTTATCTGGTAATAAGAAATAAATTATTGCTCTCATTTGTGGCTGTAAATTCTATATAATCTTGATATAGCATGTGTGGTTTCTCTTAACATAATAGAGTTAAATGACGTTATTTCTCCCACTGACAACATTATTCAGGAGCTGCTCTTACTGGGGTGAAGTCTTTTGATAGCTTTATTAATAATGTTTAAATCAGATTTTAGGTAAACTCTATTCACTCACAAAATCAATTGCTATTAACAAGCTAATCTATCTCCACAAGAAGACAAAAGTGTCCATATTAGCCAGGTTTCACCCATCCATGCATTGTCATTTGATCTTTTCATTACTTCCTGTTGTTATGAGAGAAATGCATGGATGATCTTTCTCCATTGCTAGTGGAATTGAGATTCTTGAGGTACCGCTAGAATAAGCAATTCCAGAGACCCTTACTGGAGACTGAGATGTGATAGAAAGAGTGGAAAAAAGGGAGCACCTGAGAACCTGACAAGCTCAGGCAAGGCTTACATGGCAGTCTTACAAACTCAGGGACCTAGAGTAACCACAAAAGCTGGTCTGAAATTAAACTTTACCTAAAAGCCATGTTGGTGGGTAGTCCTCTCCTAGGCCGGTATCTTCCTTGGCAAGGTCAACCTTTACCTTAACTACTCCTGTCTTTTTGCATCTATGATAACATACCCTTGAATGTCTGGATAACCTGTAACTTCCCTTTTTCTGGACTTCTGGGGCATAACTTAATGTGCCTGGGTGCCAGGACAGAGATCACAAATTCCTTCATTATCATGTTAATTGTTTCTGCACACACCTAAGTATGTGTCCATCATTTTACATTTTACCCAATCCCAGGGGTTTTCCCACTTTGCTTTCTCTCGCCTGTCTAGTCTATCCCCAATGGATTTCATGTAACTCATCTACATCCCTCTTTTGATTGTGATATATAAAACTAGGTGAGAAACTGCCATTTTCTAGAGCACTATTCCAATCCATTGAGATACTGCTTCCCGGCTTTATTTACATGGAATTACATCCCTCAGTTTCTAAGTTCCATTTCCCTTAACCCAGTCCTGGAAGATGTGAAGCTGCAATTCTGCAGAGCAGAAAGCAAAGCAATGTCCAACGTTCCCATCTACATCAAGAGACCAGGAGCCAAGCACTCCAGAGAGCAAGTGCAAGAGAGCACTTTGACTAGGAGCTTGTGCATCTCAGATCTTCCTACTTTTCTAGTGGTCACACCTACTCTGGCCAACAATCTGTTCCCAGTGTGACTAATAGCCAAGTACCTTTCCCTGTGTGGCCCAGACTTTACTGGGCAAGTATCTATTGTCTAGGCCAGTGGTTAGCAAACTGTGGCTTGAGCCGCAGCTTGCTGCTCTGTTGACTAATGAGTTTGCCTACCACTGGTCTAAACCCTTTCCCAGCCAACTGTGGGAACAGACCTGTGGCTTTGCAGCTTCCTGGCAATGCTCACAAGTGGTCACCTTTGCTCCTTCCATGTTGTTTAATAAGTAGTGCCCATTGCTGGCTTTTTTATTCCAGTTGGCACCTATGCCACCTTGAAACGGATTCCTGTTTTGTCATTCAGCAGACAAACTCTATGCTCTACACTCCCTCCCGCCTCCCCTGCCCCTTCCCTATCACTAACATCCTGCATGGCCCTCAGGCTGCACAATGTTGCCACAGGCATGCTTTTTCTTGCATTTTCTGAGCATCCTTCATTTCACAGCATCTGAGCAGAACCACCAGATGACAACTTTCGGACCATAATTCGATTAGTTATGCTCTTGGCACTTCCCCTTCCCATTAAGTCATCGTCAGGACGATGGACTGGGGTGGCACCATTTCCTGTTCTCATTGCAATTTTGTCAGGAGAATGAGGAATTAGAATTTCAAAGTTTCGCATCTTCTTTTAAAAATAATACTGAACTGTTTCTGCTGTGGCTCTGCATGTGGCTCTGTCTCTCCCTTATCTCCCAGCCTGTTTGTGGCTTCACATTTAGATTAAGACTGAGAGTTCTGAGTGTGGCAAAAGTTAGGAAATCATGAGAAGATCCTGTTAGCCTTCCTTTTTCAATGACAAAAAGAAATCATTATTATAGCATACTTTCCAGAAAACTTGGAGAGTATAGACATGCTCATTTCTTAGGTAAATGGTTTAATAATATTATTTTTCATTTTTACTTTTCTTTAACTTAATTAAAAAGATACAGCTTGTCCTTAAAAGAAAGCACAAAGCCCTAACCCCTTTGGCTCAGTGGATAGAGCATCAACCTGTGGACTCAAGCATCTCAGGTTTGATTCCTGTCAAGGGCATGTACCTTGGTTGTGGGCACATACCCAGTGAGGAGTGTGCAGGAGGCAATTGATCAATGTTTCTAACTCTCTATCCCTCTTCCTTCCTCTCTGTAAAAAAAAAATCAATAAAAAAAAGAAAAAGAAATATATAGACATATATGTACATATATCTCTATCTATCTATCTATCTATCTACCTACCTATCTATCTGTCTATCTATCTATATGAAAGCACTGAAATAACATTCATATTTTCTTTGGTGTTTTTCTTTAATGATTCCAAATTTATGTTACTTTCAGGAAAAAAATTCTTACTATTTAAATATATAACTTGAACAAATTACCTTATTTCTTTTCCTTGCTGATCCCAGCTGCCTTTACCAAAGTTTGCTTTACATTGGTGGTTTTGCTCTTCCAACAGTTCGTCTTCTGTTTGAAGTCAGGTACAAATACTCCTGCAGCCACTGTCCCCCTCCCTACAGCCTCCACGGTCACTTGGGGCACTCTAATTAAATGCAAACTTCACCCCCAGAGACAAGCGGGCACTGTTGAAATGATACACAAATGCATGCTCTTCCCTTTGGTAAAGTGCAACCACAGTTTTTCACTTTGGTTTTCTTCTTTTCAGAGACTATTATAATAGAGATCACTTAATTATTAAAAATCAGTGAATCTATCAGTTGAAATTTTAACCCATAATATGCTTTTAGCTAAATTTCAATTTGCCTCAATTCAGAATAGAGAAATTGAGTTTAAGTTGCTCAGTATTTTTTAACCTGTTCCCCCAGTCTGTCACTTTTTCTACATTATTTTCATTTCCTGCTACTTTTTATGTTTCTTTTTGAATTATATGTTTAATTTTTCTTAATTGTGACACAGCACAGTGGTTAAAATATAGACAAACAAAAGTGTGTGCTTGTGACAGGGAGGAGTGGGAAATGAAATGGGATGGATTAAAAATGGCTAAATAAAACCAGAAACTGAAATGGTTTTTAGTTAAGATTGCATTGGTTCATGGTAAATGTATTTTGTTTTATTTAAGCAGTTTCTTTCTACTCCTCCTGGATTTAGAGTTTTCGTTGGAAATGGCTGCAAATTCTGTTAGGTCCGATCAAATATCTGCATGGATGTTCCTCCCCCCGGGAACTGACTGACCTTCAGACCATTTCACTATGGACATTCTCTTTTTCGGAGATCACACTTGCTGAGACCACATTCCTTATCTCTCCTCTTCCAACCTGCACAGAGAATTCTCCACCCAGAAAATCCACCAAAAGTCCTTTAAAAAAACCGCCAACTCCTGTCACTGAAGGTATGGGGATGATGGAATAAATTGGTAATTCCTCACCATGCTGGCCTCCTACGTTTCTCCTTCAGCCACCTAACAAATTCCTGTCAAGATGGAGAAACAGGTGAACACTATGCTCACCTCCTCCCAGGACCACACCAAATTTCAACTAATTTATAGCACAGAGAGCCCTCTGAAGATGAGTTGAATAGCATCTTATAACAAAGGAGATCAAAAGGAACCATGTGGAGACTGGTGGTGAGGAAGACCCAAAATGGGCTGGTCCCACACAGTGTGGCAGTTGCGAATTAGGAGAGGTGATCTCAGCTGCAGAAGGCCTCTGCTCCACCCCTCTCCTGCCCCCTGGAGAGAGGGGGCCTAGCTCTACATGAGCTCCCCAGCTGGCAGAACCAGTGCCAGGAAAAGGAGCCTACCTAACATCTGGCTGTGAAAATCAACTGGGATTCTGTCCATCTGGGTAGAAAAGAGGGTTGCTAGAAACCCAGGTGTCCTTTTAAAGGGTCCACAGACAGATTCACTCTCTCACAGGCACTCACCCTGGCTCTGGGGAATGGATAAAGGCTCAGGAGGTGTCAGGGACATGCAGGCAGAAATTGAGTTGTGTGACTTCCACATGAGAGTAGAGGGAAAGCTGCCATTGTCCCTGTGTTGAGCCCTCATACAGCTGGCAGGTAGGTGCCATCTTTCTGTGTTGAGCCCTCCCAACTTAGGGCCAACAGGTGCTTGCTGTCACAAAATCTGAGTCTGCATTAGCCTGGTGACCTCTCCCCGCCCATTCTGATGGCTTCCTGACACTTGGTACCACCAACTCCACCAGCCTGAGGATTTTTCAGAGGCAGGTAGCTGGTTCAGCAAGCACTGCAGTCCTCCCTGAAAACTTCTCATGTTCTGCAGGCCCTAGGCAGGTGATGGTGGGCTGTGTTTCCTGTGCCTGTCGGTGAGTAGCAACAGACTTAGAACTAGCTCCGAATATGACTCTACATTAACCTGGTAAACATCACTCTCCCCCCTTGGTGACTCCCTGAGACCTTGCCTCACCCAATTTGAATGTGGCCCAAAGGTCTTTTCTGGGCTGAGCTTTAAAGGCACTCAAAAGGCAGTAACAGATACAGGGTGCCCTATGCCTTCTGTTGATTAGTCCCAGGCCTGGTACTACTGGCAGTATTGCAGAACACCAAAGAAAAACCAAGCGATGCTTTAGAGAAAAAGAGTTACACTGTTTATTATGCCTCGGACTCAGGGAATAACTTCAATATTCTGAGTAAAGTAACATGCAGGGGGCTTCTCTTTTATATATTTCTGGGATCTTTGTCCCACAAATAGGGATTATGCTTCCGACCCTTTTCGTGGGCCTTGCAAGAAGGACCTCAGGTGTTGGGGCTCTCCAGGCCATATCTGATGGTTTGACCTGGTGCCAGCATTAATAACCCTCCCTCCAGGGCAGTGCACTGTTCACAGTTTTATGGCCTCTGTAATAGGTTCTGCAAGACCAGTTTCTGGGAAGGAGGTAGTGACTTAATTATAGGTTATCAAGAACATACACTGGGCTTGCTCACATGGATTCAGTTTACTAGTCTTCTCCTCTCCCAAATATCAGGGTTACATTGGAATTAGCCCTTTGTAGCCTTCTCAGAAGCAGTCTCAGTTTGCAGCATGGCCTCTAACACATACCTCCAGGCCAATCAAAGCCACCTACTAATGGATGAATGTTTTGTAGCTCCTACCATGTTGCCTGGGCTGGACCTAGCAGCAACTGACATTAGCCTGCATCAGAATCACTCCCAAATGGCCACAGAACCAACACTCTCAGAGGCCAGCTTCAGATCATAACAGAACACCACCTGATTAGCTCCACAAGGAGCGTACCCCAAAACCGGTCTCAACAGGCATCAGAGCCAGCTGGCACAATTCCTGCTCCATGGCGTCAGCAGTTCAATGTTGTGGTCATGGCCAATATTCACACCCAGTCAGCCTGAGAGTCAGCCTTACCCACTGATTTGCCAATAGCCCTTGAGCCTCAACTATAGCAGGAGGGCAAACACAACCAACACAAGGAGCACTTCTGGATCATTCAGCTCAGGAAATCAGGGAGACTACCACTGGGCCCCACAAGACATCCACACACAAGCCACCCTGCCAATACAGGGGAACATAAGAGGGAGGCAGCTAAAATGAGGATTCAAAAATACACACCCCAGTGAAAACATAGGACACAATTCCATCAAAGGAACTAAATGAAATGGAGGCAAGCAATCTACCAGATACAGAGTTCAAAACACTGGTTATAGAATGCTTACGTAAGCATTAAAAACAGCAACATAGAACCGTAAAAAAAAGAACAACTCAGAAATGAAGAATACACTAGAAACAAGTCAATAGTAGATTAGATGAAGCAGAGGATTAAATAAGCAATGTGAAAGACAAGGCTACAGAAAATACCCAGTTGAAACAGCAAAAAGAAAAAAGAATTTTTAAAAATAAAAAATAGTTTAACAGCATACACATTATAGGGGTACCAGAAGTAAGGGAGAGAGAGCAAGGGATTGAGAAACTGTTGGGAGAAATAATGACTGAAAAATTCCCTAACCTGGCAAAGGAAATAGATATACAATTCCAGGAAGTGCAGAGAGTATCCAATAAGATGACTATAAAGAGACCCACACCAAGAAACATCATAACTAAAATGACAAACTTTAAATACAAAGAGAGAGTGTTTAAAAAAATTGTTTTCAACTCAGTTTACATTCAATATTATTTGTATTAGAGGCCTGGTGCATAAAAATTCTGCACTGGCAGGGGGCGGGTTTGATCATTCTGCCCAGCCTGCCCCTCTCGTAGTCCAGGAGCCTTCAAGGGATGTGGCACTGATGGCTTAGGCCCACTTACTGCCACAGCTGCCAGTTCTCCTTGGCCCTTGCAGCCCCTGCGGCTTTGTCAGGAAGGACACCCAGAAGGATATCCAGAAGGATGTGCAGAACACGTCCAGTTTATATGGTTTAATTAGCATATTACCCTTTTAATAGTATAGATTAGGTTCAGGTGTACAATATAGTGGTTAGATAATCAGATACTTTATAAAGTATTCCAGTACCCAATTGTCACCAAATAGTTATTATAATATTACTGACTACATTTCATATACTGTACTTTATATTCCCATGGCTATTTTATAACTACCATTCTGTACTTCAAAGAGAGAAACTTAAAAGCAACAAGAGAAAAGCAGTTAGTTACCTACAAAGGAACTCTCAGATGGCTATCAGCTGGTTACTCACCAGAAAATGTACAGGCTGGAAGGGATTGACACAAAATATTGAAAGTGATGAAAAGCAAGAACCTCCAGTCAAAGTTATTCTACCAGCAAGGCTGTCAGTTAAAACTGAAGGAGAGATAATCAGCTTTCCAGAAAAAAAAATAAAGGCCAAAGAAGTTTATAACCACCAAACCAATATTAAAACAAATGTAGGGATGTCTAAACAAGAGAAATATATATATATATATATATGTGTGTGTGTGTGTGTGTGTGTGTGTGTATATACATATATATATACATATATATAATAAAATGACAATAAATACTAGCTATCAATAATCACTTATAATATATATGGATTAAAGGTTCAATCAAAAGATAGGATAGCTGCATGAATAAGAAAATAAGATTTATACATATGTTGTCTGTCCACAAGAGACCCACCTCAGATCCAAAGACATACCAGTACACAGGCATTTTATACTGATGAAGGGAACAAACCAACAAGACATAATGATTGTTAACATTTACGAACCCAACATAGGAGCACCTAAATATATAAAGCACCTAAATAATGACAGACATAAAGGTAAAGATCAAGAGTAACACAGTCATAGAGGGGATTGTAATAACCCATTGACATCAATGGATAGATCATCCAGACCTAAAATCAACAAAGGAAACAGTGGCATTAAATGACACATTAAACCAGATGTGTTTAATTGATATGTTTGAGGCATTTCATTCCAAAGTAGCAGAAATACATTATTTTCAAGTACACATGGTACATTATTCAGGATACACCACATGTTAGGCCACAAAACAAGTCTCAATAAATGTAAAAAGATTGCAATCAAATCAAACATTTTCTCTGGCCAGAATGGTATGAAATCAGAAATCAGTTATAAGGAGAAAACTGAAAAACACACAAACAGATAGACACTAAATAACATTCTACTAAACAATGAATGCTCCAACAATGAGATCAAGGAAGAAATTAAAAGATATCTTGAGACAAATAAAAGTTAAAATACAACCACCCAAAATCTATGAGACACAGCAAATGGTGTCCTAAGTGGAAAATTTATAGCAACATAGGCCTACCTCAGAAATAAAAAAAATCTCAAATAAACAACTTAACCTTATGCCTAAAGGAACAAAAACAACAACAAAATGCAAAACTGAATAGCAGGAAAGAAATAATATACAGTGGTACCTGGAGATACGAGTTTAATTCCTTCCGTAACCTTGCTCATATACCCAGTTGCTCATAACTCAAAGCAAATTTCCCCATTGAAATCAATTGAAATGCC
>PVJN01040303.1:0-19355 GCA_004026805.1 Lasiurus borealis | reverse complement strand
GGGGTGGCCAGAAGCTGGGGGGAGGGCACATCTTGGGGACCCGGGGAGAGGGGTTCGGGGAACGCAACGTGGAAGTGATGGCTTTCCTTTGTTTTCCCGAGTCTCTGTGGCCTCTCGGCCGGGGTGGGGGGTGGGAGGCCCTGGGAAATCTCAGAAAGGGGCTCCGTGGCCTGGCTGGGGTGGCTCCGTGATTGAGCGTTGACC
The DNA here is from genome assembly GCA_004026805.1 of Lasiurus borealis. Lineage (NCBI taxonomy): Eukaryota > Metazoa > Chordata > Mammalia > Chiroptera > Vespertilionidae > Lasiurus > Lasiurus borealis. Next base: position 19,151 of record PVJN01040303.1, on the reverse strand, counting down.
TCTGATCCAGGATGTCACGGTTCGATTCCCGGTGAGGGCCCAGGCCCGGGTGGCGGGCTCCATCCCCAGTGTGGGTCGTGCGGGAGGCAGCCGGTGCATGATTCTCTCTCATCCTGAATGCTTCTACAGCGGTACCTCGAGATACGAGTTTAATCCGTCCCGTCACCTTGAGGCGTGGGAAACTAGGAGATGCTCGAGTCGCGGTAAACGGGTGGGTCGTGTGCAGCTGGCCGATCTGCGCGATGACTCCTATCTCAACTGTTGCTCGTATTTCAAAGCAAAAACCGCTCGCTCGACGGCTCGTATCTCAAAAATCTCGTATGTTAGGGCACTCGTGTCTCGAGGTAGCACTGTATCTCTCTCTGCCTCTCCCTTCTTCCTCTCTGAAATCCATGAAAATATACTGTTTGGGGAAAAAATAAAAGAAAAGAGGGCTTCATCAGGCGCCCAGCTCCTTCCTTCCATTCCTGATGGGGAGCAGCGCCCCTGGACCCGCAGGAGCCCCCCCCGTCCCAGGAGCTGACCCTTCATCCGGGGGCGAGCGGATAGGCGCTCGATTGGCAATGCCTGCCCTGGTAGCAGCGGGAGGGGGCCCACTTGTCTGTCAAATACGGTCCCTGAGTCTCTCTCTCTGTCCTGGCTGTGGATCCCGGAAGGCACGGGAAGGAGTCGGGTCCGTGTCTGCCCCCGGAAGCTTTCAGGGAGGTGGGGTGGGGTGGTCAGTGCAGCTACGGAAAGCTTCTCATGTCAAGAGCAATTGGTGGTGAAACGCCGGAGGGCACGTGGGCACCGGGAAGGGACCGTGCAGGATGGAGTGGCACCCGAGACGCCCGGAAGGAGGGCGCACGCTGGCTCCGATGGGACCGTCTGGGCTGGGCCTGAACCCACTCGGGGAGCCATGGAGGGTGCAGAGCAAGCGTGTCCGACTCAGCGGCCAACACGGGCCCCGTGAACATCAATGACGAGAGAGAACCACGGATCGGCTGCCTCCTCCGCTGGGGATGGAGCCCATAACCCGGGCCTGTGCCCTGACCAGGAATCTAGCCGAGACCTCCTGGTTCCCAGGCCGACGCTCAGCTACTGAGCCCTGCCAGCCGGGCTATGAGGCCCCTGGTGCCCGTGAGCTGACTTTTCCTGCCAGCCCCGCCCCCGCTCCGGCCTGGCCTCCGCTTTGGGGGTTCTCTTGGCCAGACACGGATGCCCCCCCGTTTGCCCAGCATGCGGCCCATGCCCGCCCTTCCTTGCTTTGCTTGTCTGAGCACAGGGCCTGGTCCCGGAGCCCGTCGCAGGGGGATCTCAGGGGCTGGGGTCGGGGATTCCGGCAATTCAGGGGGCGCCTCGGGCCCCAAACGTTGTCTCCAAGATACATGCAAGGTCTCGGCCAGAAGCCTGTGCCCACGTGTGAGAAAGTAGGCCGTTGCCTCCGTTCGGGAGTCTGTGCTCCCGGGAAGTGTTTGGGAAGCTTTTGGAGCCTCTGCCAGGGAGGCGCCTGCCCCCACCGGGCCTGGGAAAGAGACACCCACGAGCAGCGGTTCTCAACCTGTGGGTCCCGAACAGCTAGCAGGGTCTCCTAAGACCCTCAGAAAACACAGATATTCACATTAAGATTCATACCAGTAGCAAATGGCAGTGATGGAGTAGCGACACAAATAATTTCATGGTTGGGGGTCACCACCCCATAAAGAACTGTATTAAAGGGCTGCGGCCTTAGGAAGGTTGAGAACCGCCGCCCACAAGGAAGGCAGTCGTCCCTTCTCCCGGCAAACTGGGCTGGGGTTTCGGTAAACACAGTGCCAGCTGCTGTCCTCACCGAAGATGGGCCGAGAGCATGTGCGGGGACCCCTCCCAGGCCCTGGGTCTCTCTGGTCCGGGTTCTGCCTGGTCCTGGTTCTGCCTGGTTCCGGTTCTCCCTGGTCCCGGTTCTCCCTGGCCCGGAGCTGGAAGACGGGGGAGAGGGAGGGTGTGAGGGCCCAGGCCAGCCGCCGTGCTCGGAGAGCGGGCTCGTCGGCGCAGATCCCCCGGCTCCGAGCTGCGATCGGCACACCACACGCGCCGACAGCTGGCCGCCCAGCATGGGCCGGGCATGCAGCTCCGCTCGGGCGCCGGGCGGGGACCAGGTAACGTGCGGATGTCCCCGGTGCAGAGGCGGCCGGAATATCTTAATTTGCCCCGGCGCCGCGCCGGCACGCGAGGGGCAGGCGGGGGCGGCCGGGCGCCGAACAAACGCCGAACGCGGGCCGTCGGGGCTGCATCTGCCCGAAGGGGCGCAGCGACGCTGGCCGCCTCCGGTGGTGGGAGGGGCTGGCGCCGTTCTTAATGAGTTAATTAGGGACGCGCGAGTCTCTCTCTCTCTCTCTCTCTCTCTCTCTCTGTCTCTCACACGCACGCACACACACACACACACACACACACACACACACACACACACACGGGCGGCCGCCTGGCCGGGATGCTGAAGGCAGGAGAGGGAGTGGTAATTACATGGAAGCCTGGTTTGCATCGTGCCCGTGCTGTGCCCAGTACTCCACCAGCCGCTGCCAACGCCGGGCAGGGAGCAGGTGCAGGGCCTGGCCTCGGAGCTCTGACGGGACGCTGGGACCCTCGGGGGCATGGCCACCTCCCTCCAAGTCAGCAGCCGAGCCCTGGGCGAGGGGCCTGCCTGCCTCGGGCTGTGGGGCACACACTCTTGCCCTCCACGTGAGGATGGGGACAGACCCTCGGGCTGGGACCCCAGCTTGTGTGTCTGGGACCCTGGGCGGCCTGCCCTGTGGCCAGACGGCTGGCCAGCCCCCTGCTCGGGTGACTGCCCGCTGGTGTCCTGTGCCGGCTGTCCTCTGGACGGATACCTCATCGCTATCCCTCCTGGCCAGCGGTTCTCAACCTGTGTGGGTCTTGAACAGCTGGCAGGGTCTCCTAAGACCCTCAGAAAACACAGATATTTCCATTAAGATTCATCACAGTAGCCAATGACAGTGATGAAGTAGCGACAAAAATAATTTTATGGCTGGGGTTCACCACCCCATGAAGAACTGTATTAAAAGGTTGCGGCCTTAGGAAGGTTGAGAACCACTGCTCCCGGTGCTCCTCCCACTCACTCCGAGGGCACCGTTCCACCAGAGAGACACGGTGTGCACCCGCGACGGCTCTCTCTGCGCCCGGAACGGAGCCGCCTCGGAGGAGGCAGGCAGCCGGGTGATGGCCGGTGATTGGCGCTCTGACGGTAGCAGTCCCCGCGGCATTCGGTTAACAAAGGCACGGGTTCGGGCTGCGGGCATGCCCTCCCTCGGTGGCAGAGGCGGGCGGAGGCTCGCGCGGGGATAGATTTTAAAAATGCGCGCAGCCCGCTGAGAAGCAGTGGCCTCTGCCCCCTCTCCTCAGGGGCAGGAAGGGGTGACGGAGGTGCCGGGTCTGGAAGATGGGAGATGCTGGGGGTGGGAGGGACGGCATCGGCTGCTCTGCTGGGTGGGTGGGTGGGTGGGGAGGCTGAGAGGCCCTGAGTGAGGTCCCCCACCCACCCCTTGTCCGTGCTCTGGGGGCACCCGGGGCCCCAGCCTTTTGACTGTAATTGAGTGGCATCTATACCCTGGGCCTTGCATTCGGTTTTTGCCACCCTGAGGGGCTCTGGGGACGGGGTCGGGTGAGGTTACCTTGAAGGCCCCCCAACACAGCCGAGAGGGGTGGGACTGGATGGGGGTGGTCATCCTCACCGGTTCCCGTGCCCATGCCGATCCTCGCCTGGAGGAAGGCATGGCGTTCGGCACCTGGAGACGCAGGGGGAGCAGGTGCGCTGACTAATGAGGTGATGGGGGGCCTGACATGGAGGAGACAGGAGCCTCTTCCATCTGGAACAACAGACCCCCCGTTCCTGTGTGGAGGCCCCAGCCCCCAGCACCGCCGAACGTCACTGTGTCTGGAGAGGGGGCGGTTAGCGAGGTGGTTCCGATAAAAGGGGCGTGGGGGCGGAGCTAACCCAGTCTCACCGGCAGCCTTTATAAGAAGAGGAAATGTGGCTCAGCTGGCGTGGCTCCGTGGTTGAGTGTCGACCTATGGGAACCTGGAGGTCATGGTTCTATTCCCGGTCAGGGCACAGGCCCAGGTTGTGGGCTCCATCCCCAGTGGGGGGGGCGTGCGGGAGGCAGTCCATCCATGGTTCTCCCTCATCACTGGTGGTTCTATCCCTCTCCCTCCCTCTCTTCCGAAAATCAATTAAAACGTATCTACAGACTAGAGGCCCAGCCGATCCATTTTTCTCTCTCATCATCGATGTTTCTATCCCTCTCCCTTCCTCTCTTTCTAAAATCAATTGAAACGTATCTATAGACTAGAGGCCCAGCCGATCCATTTTTCTCTGTCATCATCGATGTTTCTATCCCTCTCCCTTCCTCTCTTTCTAAAATCAATTAAAACGTATCTATAGACTAGAGGCCCAGCCGATCCATGGTTCTCTGTCATCATCGATGTTTCTATCCCTCTCCCTTCCTCTTCCTAAAATCAGTTAAAACGTATCTATAGACCAGAGGCTCGATGCACGAAGAGATTGGTGTCATAGGCCTTCCTTCCCATGGCTTCCAGCACCGGTTTTCCTCCGGCTCCCGGGACCCAGGCTTTCCCTCTGGCCAGAGTCTGCATCTTCGTCTTCGCTGCAGACTCGGGGGTCTGCAGTCTTGTGTTTGCTGGGCACTCCGCTCCCCGCCACCTGCCCTCTCATAGCAGGCGTCCTGCCCTACCTGCCCACTCCACCCTCTGGAGCAGCTGGACGGCCGCCATCTTTGGCCTTCTAATTTGCATACTCACCCTGATTGGCTGGGGGCGTAGCAGAGGTGCGGCCAATTTACATGTTTGTCTGTTATTGGGTAAGATGAAAGCCTTTGCAACTGTCACGAACGGACGACCGGCCGGTAGCTATGACGTGCACTGACCACCAGGGGAAGCCAGAGAGGTGCGCGTGCATCCCCGTGTCTCCCTCACCGGGCACCCAGGAAAGGGACGGTTTAAACGCTGTGCCCCCCAGGTCCCCGCCGCCTGCCCCAGGCCTCCGATGTGCGCCGGGAGCCAGCCCGTCTGTGCCGGACACACGCCTCGGCCCTCGGCCCTCACTACCTCCTGCCCCACCGCTCCGGCACATCCTGTAAAAAAAGGAAAAAAATAACTGCTTTTTATTTATTTCTAATGTTGTTAATCCCCTCACGAGGCTATGCTTCCATTGACCTTTTAGAGAGAGCAGAAGGGAGGGGCAGAGACAGAGAGAGAAACAGCGATGCCAGAGAGACACGTCGATGGGCTGCCTCCTGCACGCACCCCGACCAGGGCTGGGGTCCAGCCTGCAGCCGAGGCACCTGCCCGGGACCAGAATCAAACCCAGGACCCTTCAGCCCCGCGGGCCCTCCCCCGCTCAATCCACCGCGTCAAACCGGCCAGGGCTCTGGTGTCGACGTTTAAAAGCGTTGCATGCCGAAACCGGTGTGGCTCAGTGGATAGAGCATCGGCCTGCAGACTGAAAGGTCCCGGGTTGGATTCCGGTCAAGGGCATGTATCCTGGTTGCGGGCACATCCCCGGTGGGGGGCGTGCAGGAGGCGGCTGATTGATGTCTCTCTCTCTCTTTCTCATCGATGTTTCTGACTCTCTATCCCTCTCCCTTTCTCTCTGTAAGAAATCAATAAAATATATATTTTTTAAAAAAGTGTTTCATTTCCTTTTCATGGATGAAGCAAAGGGGCAATCCACTCCTCCATGATGGGGCGCAGGGTCGCTGTCCCTGGCTGGGGGACAAACACGGCTGACGGGCGGCGGTTTGCATGTCGGCCTGGGTCCCACCGTGCTGGGGAGCAGGGGGCGAGGGGGGCGGTCTCCCCGGGTGGAGCCTCGGTCCCCTCTGGCCGGCCGGCGGTGTGTGGAGGGGGTGAGATTCGTGTGCGTGTCCGCATGCCACAGGCAGGACGCGGGCCCTTCTGGGCGGGCGGGCGCCGTGTTAGTAGAGATAATTACGGCTTTAGAGGGGAATTGACAGGTTTAATCAGTTTGTGCCCAAACAGGTTTGTTTTCCCACAGTTTCGAATCCACTGGCACTTCACACCGCACGGCAGCGGTCTTGCCATTGTGACCCCCCTGTCTCTGTCCCCCCCACACACACACCCCCGCCCGCCCGCCCGCCACGGAGGGTGGAATTAGCTCATCACAATATAGTTTTCTCACATCAGATGGCAACTCGTCAGAAGGACCCAGATGTCGCTGCTCCCGGCCATATTGCTCTCCCGCGTCTTTCCTCCAAGGACGGGGACCGGGAGCACCTGAGAAACTGTCCGTCTGCAGTCGCCACGCTGCCCCCAGGCCCTGACCGTTGGCTGGCCAGCAGGTGCGGTCCCTCCCTGAGTTCCTGGCCCCGTGCTGACCTGGGTGGCCTGGCCCTGTGTCCAGCCAGCCAGCCAGGCCTGGGGGAGGCGTCGGAGCTCAGACCTGGGCAGGGCACCCCTAGAACCTCGTAGGGGGCGGGTTTCTGTAGGTACCGTAAACCAACCTCCATCATGCCGCCCAGACATTCAGGGATAGCTCAGGAGGGGGAGTGTGGGTCCCCGGAAGCCGTGTGAGACCGAGAGTTGGTGGCGGTGATCGGTCTGTGGTGACATTCGTGGAGGTGAAGTTACAGGCAGAGGCTCAAGATGGCAGGGAGCCCTGGTCACCCACACAGATGCGTCTTTCTCCAACTCAGCAGAGGAACCCAGGCCTGGCCGGTGTGGTTGAGCGTCGACCTGTGAACCAGGAGGTCAGGGTTCGATTCCGGTCAGGGCACAGGCCGGGGTTGCAGGCTCCATCCCCAGTGTGGGGCCTGCAGGAGGCAGCCGGTCCCTAATGAGTGAGAGAGGAGGAAGAGAGAGGAGAGAGCGAGGAGGAAACCCACCCGCTTGCTGGGAACCCCGGCGATCCCCCCGAGAATGTTGCTGGGGGTGTGTGTGTGGGGGGGGTGTTGAGAGCGGGGGACGCCCCGCCCCATGGCGTGTCAGCTCCTGATGGAAACCCGGGCTGGCAGGCCCCGTGCCGAGCGCCCGTCGGCTGCCAGATCGCGTTTGGATTGAGTGGCTGGCACTCGGCGAGCCCAGCTGTAATAGGATTGAAAAGAAAAGAAATGTTACTTTTCATCGCACCAGACAACAAAGAGGGACGGGGAGAGGGAAAATATTATTTCGTCGGAACCAATTACCGGGAGACCCTCCGGGGCGCTGGCGGGCAGAGGGAGGAGGGAAGCACTTAGCGTCCTTCCATCATCGGACGGCGGGTCTCCCGGCCATCGGCCACCCTCCTCCGAGGCCCCCGGGTGCGGGGGGTGGGGGGGATAGGGGCCCAAGGACGATGAGCACCCACCTCAGACACTCAGCTGTGCCAAGGCCACCCCCTGGCCCCTACCCCAGCCCCAGTGAGAATGCCTCGGACCCACCCCCCTCGGGGCAGGGCGTTCAGGATGCTTATCCAAACCCGGCGGCCGATTCCATCCCGTGTTCCCGGCAGACCCCGGTGTCACCGCGGTGAGGGTGATGAATGCCGTGTTAAGTATTATAATAGCCCTCCCTCCTGACAGACAGTGCGCGCATCCTGCCTGCCTCTCCCTCCCCGCACCCCCCGCTCCCACCCCCGCCAGGTGGTGTTTGCCTCCAACAAACCCCACGCAACCGTGTGCTGTCCCCACACGCAGCCCCCGCCCCACTCCCAGCTGCTCCGTCAGCAATGGGAAGCGAGGACGAGGTGCCCTGAGTGAGGGGCACCGGAGTGAGGGGCAGGCGAGCCCTGGTGGGGGGCTGGGGCACAGGAGTGGGCTACCTCTCCTTCCCCTTCTTTTTTTAAAGTATATATATATATATATTTAATTTTATTGATTTTTCACAGAGAGGAAGGGAGAGGGACAGAGAGCCAGAAACATCGATGAGAGAGACGTCGTCGATCAGCTGCCTCCTGCACGCCCCCCACTGGGCATGTGCCCGCAACCAAGATACATGCCCTTGACCGGAATCGAACCCAGGACCCTTCAGTGCACAGGCCGACGCTCTATCCACTGAGCCACACCGGTTTCGGCTTTCCCCTTCTTTTTACCCCCGGAAAAAAATAAGTTTATTGAATTCAGAGAGTAAGGGAGAGGGGAGAGAGAGAGAGAGAACGGTCATGAGTAGAGAGGATCATGGACCGGCTGCCTCCTGCAGGCCCGTTACTGGGGATCCAGCCTGCAACCTGGGCCTGTGCCCTGATGGGGAATGGAACCGTGACCTCCTGGCTCCTAGGTCCAAGCTCAAACCCGGAGCCACGTGGACCGGCCCCCTTCTCTGCTGTGTGTGTGACGTGTGTCCCCCGCTCGTAAGGAGGACTGCTGTGGGGGTGGCGGTGGCGTGCGTTTCGTTGTCAGAAGGATCACACCAGGCCTTTCTCCCAGCGAGCCTGGGCGGCCCTGTCCCGGCCATCCTGGTGGCCCCTGGGACCCTGCATTCCGCCACAGCCTGGCTTCCGCGCTCAGGATCCACACGTCACTAGGTTTTTTGAGGGTGAAACTCTTCTACCTCCTGTGAGGGATGAGGAGGGAGGGGAGCCGCTTATGAGGTTCTCTCCTCCTGACAGTGCCTGGGGGCGTGGCTAGTGCCTGAGGGCGTGGCCAGCAATCAGGGGCGTGGCCAGTAACCATGGGGAGGAGGTTTAGCCAGTGACTGGGGGCGTGGCCAATGGTGATGGGGGCGTGGCCAGTGGGGAGCATGGCTGCTGGTGGTGGGGCGTGGCCAGTGGCAGTGGGGCATGGTCAACGGTGCAGGCGTGGTCTATGGTGTGAGCGTGGCCAGTGATGGGGGTGTGGGCAGTGGCAGTGGGGCATGGTCAACAGTGTGGGCGTGGTCTATGGCGTGGGCGTGGCCAGTGTGTGGTAGGCGTGGCCAGTGACGGGACTTTGGCTGCAATACAGCCTGGGAGGCCTGTGCTATGGGCCTCGCAGGGTGTGATCAGAACTGGGGGTTGGTCTCTGTCCCCACTCCCTACCCCCCTCCAGCCGCCACGGAGGCCGCCAGGCCCGTGCGTGATGGGGCTCCAGCCTCAGGGACAGGCAGCTGATGGCCTGGGCCCTCGGTGGGCGCCAGGCAGGTTCCCGTGACAGGGACGGGGAGCGCGGGAAGCAGGGGGCCGGTGATCGTTAAAACGCCCCGAGGGCCCGGTCTGGGCCGCTCGGTGCCAGGGGCCTCCCGGTGCCGGCCAGCAGGCTGGTGTGCACAGGACCCTCCGGAAGGCGGGCGCTGGAGGCGCAGGGCAGGGAGGGAGTGGGGCTGCTTGGTCAGAGCGTCCCAGGGCCCAGAGGCGGTGGGGGAGGGGGTGAGTGAACGCCCAGTCTCTCTCTCTCTCTCTCTCTCTCTCTCTCTCTCTCTCCCCCCTCCCTTGGAGAGGCAGCGCCTGGTGGCTGCGTCGCCTGCGTCTCTCCCCTCCCTGAGTCCTGTGGGTCATCGAGGGGCCCCAGCAATGCTGCTCAGGTCGAGGGGAACCTCCCGGGACCCCAGATGTGCTGGGTCACAGAGGGAGAGGGGAAAACAATGGCTTTGTTGTCTGCAACACACATGCACACAGACATGCACACACATTTGCACACACGCACACACATGCACATGCTCACACTCACACGCCACATCCCCGCACATGCACACATGCACACACATGCAACATAATCACACACACATGCACACTCTCACACACATACACACAAGCACACACTCCCGTGCACACACACGCCACACTCGCACACATGCACACACGCACACACACACACACACACATGCCACACTCGCACAAATGCATATGCACACACACTCATGCACACACACGCCCTCTGTCCCTACCACAACCAGATGGGCATTTGAGCGCCACAGCTCTCTGCCGCAGCCCGGGCAGGGCAGACAGTGACCCGAAAGCCTGCATACTGTATTCCGGGGAACAGAAGGTCCGGGGGCGCCTCCCTGAGCAGGGCCTGGGCCCGGCTGTCTGCGGGCCGCCTGTCGGGGGAGAGTTTCGGGCCTCTCCTCCCCTCAGGCCCAGAGCCCCTCCTGGGCACAGGCTGCCTGCCCGCCGGCCTCCAGCCCTCCAGCTGCAGCCACGCACCAGGCGAGCGGAGCCGGCGGCGGGGAGCCGGTGGAGGAGCAGAGCCGGTGGAGGGGGAGCCGGGCCGGGAGGAGCGGCTCTATTTTCCGCGCGGCTGTGGCTCAGGCCCCCGCGGCCCACAGGCAGGCATCAGGCAGGCAGGCAGGCAGGCAGGCAGGCAGGCCGGCGCGCGCAGTGAAGCAATTTCAGCTGCAGGAGCGGCTGCTGCTTTTCCCGGGAGCAGAGACGGAACCCCGCGAGCCCGCGGTCTCTCTGCCTTCATATCCTGCTCTGGGAGGTGCGGGGCGTGGGGTGTGGGGAGTGGGGAGCGGGGAGTGGGGAGGGCCCTCAGCATAGGGGAGGGGCGCTGCCCGGGGGCTGGGGCTGGGGGAGAGAGGGGGAGGGTGGCCTGGAGGGCGCCTGTGGGTGGGGGAGAGGGCCTTGTCCCTGGAGGGGCCTGTGAGCTCGGCCTCTGCCCACCGACACCCCCTTCCTGTCCCAACACCTCCTTCCTGTCTCGGGGTGTTTGCTGGGATGGGGACCACCTGGGTGGCTTCTCTGGTCTTGGACAACAGCAAGCTGGCTTCCTGCCCAGAGGGCCGAGGAGTGCGATCCTGTTGCCGGTGGGTCTCTGTCACCGCACAACTCGGGGGCTCAGCACCCCATTCTCTCTTGCTGCCCCCCCGACCCCCCCACACCGTGCAGGTGTCTGGCTCACGGCCAGGCCCAGCAGGCTCGGACCTTCTCCCCACCTGAGAGCAGTTCCAGGAGTAGCGCTGGGAGCTGCGTCTCCAGAAACCAGAGAGGCGTTTGGGGTTCAGAGGGGCTCCGTCCGTGTCACCCAGGAGGGAGCTAGAAATACAGCCTCCCAGGCCTCCCCAGCCCCCCTTCCCTCCCCCCCCCACCCCAGTCCTGCCCATCTGGAATCTGCTTTTTTTAAAAAATATATTTTATTGATTTTTCATAGAGAGGAAGGGAGAGGAATAAAGAGTTAGAAACATCATGAGAGACATCAATCGGCAGCCTCCAGCACGCACCCTACTGGGGATGTGCCTGCCACCAGGATACATGCCCTTGACCGGAATTGAACCTGGGACCTTTCAGTCCGCAGGCCGACGCTCTATCCACTGAGCCAAACCGGTTTCAGCTGGAATCTGCTTTTTAAAGATTGGCCAACAGGGTGGGCAGGGGGAGGAGGCGGGCACCCTTGCTGCAAACACAGATGCCCCGAATCCCATCCCAGTGCCCCCCGCCCCATGCCCCGACCCCTGTGGCGTGTGCCTGTCCTGGCTCGGGGCCCCTGGGCAGAGCGGGACCCTCCCTGGGCTGCTGGCCTGGCTGGACGTAATGGCGTGTAACGTGCCGGCTTTGGTGCAGCCCGAGTGGGGGCCCGCAGAGCGAGGGCTGCGGGGAGGGAGGCTGGGTTTGAGCTGGGCTGTCCGAGGGGCTTCTCGGGGAGCTGAGTCCCCCCCGCTGGACGCCTGGGGATTATTGGTGGAGGAGGGGGGACAGGGAGCCTGAGTGAGTGCCGGCGGTAGCCATGATTTTAAAGTTAAAAATGTAACGTGTGGCCGAAACCAGTGTGGCTCAGTGGATAGAGCGTCGGCCTGCGGACTGAAGGGTCCCGGGTTCGATTCCGGTCAAGGGCATGTACCTTGGTTGCAGGCACATCCCCAGTGGGGGGCGTGCAGGAGGCGGCTGATGGATGTCTCTCATCGATGTTTCTGGCTTTCTATCCCTTTCCCTTCCTCTCTGTAAAAAATCAATAAAATATATTAAAAAATAAATAAAAGTAACGTGTTAAAGGCAAGGGAATCGCAAACGAGGGGCCGTTTTCTCGGGGCAGATCCACCTTGTGAGGGCGGCTGGGGGCGGGCTGAGCGGCTGTTCCTTTCCCCAAGGGGGTGGGGGGCATCGGGCCCAGGATGGTCCTGGGCAGAGGCTCCGGGCCCTGGGCCCCTCGTGGGGAGCCATAGCCCGTGGGGAGGGGGGAGGGGGGAGGAGGCACTGGTGGGCAGGGGGGGCATCTGGGCTAAAAAGAAGCCTTCCCTCCTCCTCCTCCCCCTTTTCCTCCCACTCCTCTTCTCCCTTCTCGCCCTCTTCCTCCTCCCCCTCCTCTTCCTCCTCCTCCTCCTCCTCCTCCCCCTCCTCTTCTCCCTCTTCCTCCTCCTCCTCCTACTCCCTTCCTCATCCCCTTCCTCCTCCCCCTCCCCACCTTTTCCCCTCCTCCTCCTCTCCCTCCTCCTTCTTCTCCCTCTCCTTTTCCTCCTCCCCCTCCCTGTCCTCCTCCCCCTCTCCTCCTCCTTCTCCTCCTCCTCCTCCTCCTCTGCTGGCATGTTTTGAAGGGAGTTCAGTTATGAGACGATTAAAATGTTATTTTGATAATTAAGCCCACAGCTGTTCCGAGGGCAGCAGGGGCAGGCGGCGGGCGGGCGGCAGACGGCTCCTGGAGAAAGCAGGCGGGAGCGTGGTGGAGCGGGGGTAGGGGTGGGCACCGGGCCGGGGGCAGGGCCGGCTGGAGGGCCGGGGGCCACCCCACTCACCAAGTCTGAGGTGGCTTCTGGGTGATGGTGGGGGGACACTGGCTCAGGAGGCCCTTTACCTGGGTTCAGGGTGACCTCCTGCCCCCTCTCCCCCCACAAAGTGTCAGAGGAGGCAGCCATGGTTCTTAAAGCGGGGTCCCACCAGGGAGGGATGGATGCTCAGGGTCTTCCTTCTGGATAAGCTCTTCCCTCTAGACCAGAGCCTGTCCTTCCACCTCCCCTCAACCCCCCTCTCTCACCTCCCCCAAACCCCCAGTTCCTGGAGGCTGTGCCCGGCCAGGCCTCTGCGCCTCCTGCCCGTTCCTTGCCCGGCTGGGCCAGGGGTGGGAACAGTTAGACGGGGGGCGGTGGGGAGGAGTGGGGGTGGCCTCCTGGGGAGAAGCAGGAGGGAGCCCGCCCCAGCCCCCAGGCCTCTGGTGTCACGGCCATCTTTGCATCTGCAGAATCCTCTCCACTCCCCGGCCACGGTCCGCCCTGGTCTGGAACAGCTGTTTCCTCGCCGTCCATGCCCTCCCCAAAGGGGGCCGTGTGCGGGCATCCTCTGTGCCCTCCGGCGGGCGGTCTGCACCCGGTGCGGGGCCCTGGCTGCGGGTGTGGGGGGGAGCTGGTGGTAATTAAGCATCCTGTTTTGGAGGAAAAATGCAGCAAACCATTTCACTCTCCATTAGCAAAGCACCTCTCTGGACTCCCCATGAGGAAGGGAGGAAGGGAGGGAAGGAGAGAGAGGGAGAGGGAGAAATTAAAGAAACAGCTCAACAGCCACTCAGCGTGATTACTGGCACCGCGAGGGGTTTGATTTCCCGCTCTCCCGTGCTCTGTGACCACAGCGAAGTCTCCCACCCTCTCTGAGCCCCCGCCTGCTGGTCTGTGAGGCGGGATCATCCTACCCTCTCTCGGGGGACGCTGTGGGGATCACACAAGATGGGGAAGGGAAGACACTATATGTCCTCTGGTCTGGGCCATGTCACCCAGAAAGACACCCCTTGCAGACCCGACCCCTAAGCAGGGACATCTGTCCTTCCTTCATGCCTTTGGGGAGACCGTCCCTGTGTTTGATATTGCAGGAGGGAGAGCAGAGGGACGGAGGGAGGGAGACAGAGACAGACAGATGGACAGGGAGGGACAGACCCCTCCCAGGAGGAGCCAGAGGTTTACAGGCAGCACAGCTGTCAGGACTTTTTTAAGCTGCAAGAGCGCAGACCCGGCCTCAAACTGGCCAACGGAACCAAGGGGATGGGCCCAGGTCTCAGGCCCAGGTGTCCCCCCACCCCCCAATCAGGAGAGGGGAGTCCCCGGATAGGAGGACAAATAGCCACAGTCCCTGCAGGCTCTTAGCCCAGTGGTTCTGCAACCACCACCTGAAAATCGTCTCTGATTGGCCAGGCCTGCATCACATGTTCATCTCTGAACCAATCACATTATCCAAAAGCATGGAGAACACTGATTGGCCAGGCCTGAGTCACATGTTCATCTCTGGACCAATCACTTTACCCAAAAGCATGGAGAACACTGATTGGCCAGGCCTGGGTCACATGGCCCTAGGGCAGCAGGGGTGGTTGTTTGTAGGAGAAGGTGGAAGCCAGCAGGACTGGAACCAGGTTCCCTTTGGGGGAGTGCAGGCCGCCTCTGCTGGTGGGACAGGAGAGAGTGGGAGGTCAGACGCTGGCCACCCACAGAGGGGAGGCTCCATGGCAAGTGTGGCTCAGTGGATAGAGCGTCGGCCTGCAGACTGGGGGGCTCCGGGTTCGATTCCGGTCAAGGGCATGTACCTTGGTGGCGGGCACATCCCCAGTAGGAGGTGTGCAAGAGGTGGCTGATCGATGTCTCTCTCTCATCGATGTTTCTGACTCTCTATCCCTCTCCCTTCTTCTCTGTAAAAAAAAAAATCAATAAAAAAGGGGGCGGGTAGTTGGGCTAAGACAGGATGGACTCTGATGGAGGCCACGTGGGTAGAGGGCCCCCCTGCCCTCTCCAGCTTCCCGACACCCCATGCGCATGGTTTTCTGGGGTCTGCCCTGGACGTCCACCCATTGCCCCCTCCCAGCAGCCCCTGCGAGGGGACTGGAGCTTTGGCTCCCGGCTCCCGGTGGCCTGACTCTCGACCCCCCCACCCCCATGAATGGCCATCAGACTCGGGCCTCATGTTCCTTCGAACCAGTGGTTCTCCACCTTCCTCAGGCCGCGGCCCTTTAAGACAGCTCCCCGTGTGCCATGTGGTGGTGACCTCTAACCATAAAATTATTTCCCTTGCTACTTCCTAACCGTAATTTTGCTACTGCTGTGCATCGTAAAGTAACTATCTGTGTTTTCTGATGGTCTTAGGTGACCCCTGTGATAGGGTCAGTTGACCCCCAAAGGGGTCGCGACCCACAGGTTGAGAACCGCAGCTTCGAACCCTCTGCCTGGGCGGCATCCAGCCTGGCTCTGCCTGGGCAGCGTGTGGTGTCTTCTGGGCGATGCCCCGAGCTCCCGGGTCCCCGCTTTGTGGGATGAGCTGTCAACCTCACGGGGGGGGGGGGTACTCCGGGACCTTTGTCCCTCGTTTACCTCATTGCAGGGGTCGGGGGAGAGGAGGGTGGGAAGATCCAGGCCGGGCTGGGAAATGAAAAGCTTGGCACCTGCCACCTGAGGTCACAGCTTGGCCAGCCCAGCAGGTGCGATCGCCCGGCTCAGCTCCCCCCACCCCCTCCCAGGGGTGCGGTTCTGGCTGTCGGCGGCCGAGGCCCGGTCCCAGCCCTACTGTGACTCGTTGTGTGATCTTGGGCAAGTCTCCGCCTTCCTGGGCCTCGGTCTCCTCATCTGTGCACACAGGCACGTGGGCGGTTTCCAGGGGCCGTAAGGGTACACGGGAGGGATGCCGTCGACTTTGGTGCCAGCCCTTTCTGTCCCCGGGCCTGTGAGACACCCCTCGAGCTGCCTCTCTCCCCCCGTGGCGCCCCCTGTGGCCGGTGGGGGCTCGGACACGTGGCCTGGGATTTGTCCACTGGCTCCCTCTCCCCCCCTCACAGCCCCTGCCCTCCGAGGCGGCGCTTGGCCGGGCCCTCGCCCCCTCCTCGCCGGCTGGGCCTCGGCGCGGTAATCACTTTCAGATTGGCGAGCATTAAATATTTTAATTTAATGCCTTGGCTCCCTTGTAATTCATGCACTTAATTATATGATAATTACTCAAATGAAAGAGATACAGCTGCCGCGGCTCCCGTTCCGAGGGAAGGCTGGGCTGCAAGTTGGGCTGATTTGGGGGAGATGGACACCCCCCCCCTGACCTCGACACCCCCAAAGAAGTTCTTCTCTGGGCTGTGACCTCTGGAAACAGCCCCTTCTCCCCCAACTGGTGCTGGAGTGGGGTGGAGCGGGGTGGAGGGGGGCATTGGGTAACCTGCACCCATCTGCTCCAGCAACGGGGTGTGGGGTCCGCCCGGGCAGGGTGACCCCGGTTCCTGCGGGTGCTGCTGTGCAAACAGAGACCCGCTGGCTGAGGACTGGGGAGAGGGGGGCCTTGGGGTCTCCACGCCGGTGGCGGACCAGCAGGTCTGTCTCCTCTGAGCATCGCTGTGGAGAGGGGGAGCCTGGGCCTCTGACCGCGGGGTTTGCAGAGGCAGGCCGGCCGGGCTGGGTGCGGGGGAGGGTGCTTCCTGCCCAGAGCCCCTTCTTTGTCCCCCAGCGCCCCGCCTCTCCCCTCCACATTGGCCCCCTTCTCCTGCCTTCCCTCTGCTTCTCTGTTTTATTAAAATGTATTTTATTGCTTTCAGAGAGGAAGGGAGGAGGAGAGGGAGAGAGAGAAACATCCATGATAAGAGGGAACCATGGATCGGCTGCCTCCTGCACACCCCACACTGGGGATGGAGCCCGCAACCTGGGCCTGTGCCCTGACCGGGAATCGAACCGTGGCCTCCTGGTTCATGGGTTCACGCTCAACCCCTGAGCCACGCCGGCTGGGCCCTTTTCTTTTCCTGCTTTTCTCCCCTTTTGCGCTTCCCTGTTGACGTTTAAAACTATTGGTGTTTTGTGAGAACCCCACTGTGTCCTATTTGACAAGTACAGTGTATTACAGTCATCCCCTCCCACCCCCCCCCGCCCCTCCTGTGTTTCTGGAGACTCCGCTGGGCCTGATGCTGACCAGTAAGTGACTAGGCACCCTCTCCAGTTGGTGGCACCAGCAGATTTGGGGATCAGAGTGCGTGACCCTGGGCCAGGCCCTCCTGGGTCTGGGGCTGCTGGCCCAGGTCGCACTGAACCTGCCTCGTTGGGGAGAAAAGCCCTCTTCTCACCAGGAATCCAGTTTAGCCCGGACAGTGTGGCTCAGGGGTTGAGCACCGACCTAGGAACCAGGAGGTCACGGTTTGATTCCTGGAGTCAGGGCACAGGCCCGAGTGGCGGGCTCGATCCCCAGCGTGCGGCGTGCAGGAGGCCACCAATCATGATTCTCTCTCATCCTTGATGTTTCTCTCTCCCTCTCCCTCTCCCTGAAATCATCAACGACAAAATACAGTGGTACCTCGAGATACGAGTTTAATTCGTTCTGTAACCCTGAGGCGTGGGAAACCATGAGACGCTCACGTCGCGGTAAACTGGTGGGTCGTGTGCCGACCCGCGCGATGACTCCTATCTCAACTGTTGCTCGTCTTTCAAAGCAAAAACCGCTCGCTCGCTCGACGGCTCGTATCTCAAAACTCTCGTATGTCAGGGCACTCGTATCTCGAGGTACCACTGTATTTAAAAAAAAATAAAACAGCCGAGACCGGTTTGGCTCAGTGGATAGAGCGTTGGCTTGCGGACTGAAAGATCCCGGGTTCGATTCCGGTCGGGGGCATGTGCCTTGCTTGCGGGCACATCTCCACTGTGGGGTGTGCAGGAGGCGGCTGATCCATGTCTCTCTCTCATCGATGTTTCTGACTTTCTATCTCCCTTCCTCTCTGTAAAAAAAAAAAAAATCAATAAAATATATTTTTAAAAAATACAATAAAATAAATAAATAAGACAGAATGCAGTTGAGCACCCGTTCGGGGGGCGCTGGGTGCAGGCAGGGCTCCGAGCTCCGGCTCCAGCTCTGAAGGAGTGGAGTCAGGAGTGTAGAATTTCCCACCCACAGCGAGTTCGGGCTCCTGGGAGTCTCTGGGTGTCCAGGTAACCACCCCACCACCCCACCAGGTGCAGGGGGCGGCGCTGGGCCCACACGGAGTTGGGCACGGTCTTGCCGGAGGGCGCGCAGGCCCGGGGAAGGGGGGCCGCGGTCGGCCGTGTGCACGCGTGCGCGCCCAGCTCAGCTCGCTTTCAGCAGCTGCGGCGCCGTGCTGCTAGATTAAAAGCAGCGGCCGGCCCGGAATGGAGTGTATTAGCTCGCCCGCTGGGCCGCGCCGGGAGAGGCCCGCGCAGCTGCCATCGAGGCCAAGTTTCCCGCCGCAGCGCCGGGGCTGATGGGACGCGGGAAAGTTCGCTCTGGAAGCCAGGCGGCCGCTGGGCACCGGGAGCCCGGGGTTCGGAGGCCGGAGGAGGTGGGGATGGCGGGGGTCTGGCTGGGATCGGGATCTCTGCACAGACCCATGGCTCCCGGGCCAGGAACCTAGGCCGTGGGGGGCGGGCCAGCTCCCAGCCTGCCCCTGGGCCTTGCTCCGGGCGGCTGGACTGGAGTTGGGCGAAGGAGAAGGCCACGGTTCGATTCCCGGTCAGGGCACAGGCCCGGGTTGTGGAATCCATCCCCAGTGTGGGGCGTGCAGGAGGCAGGTGTCTCCAGGGGTCCCCACTTTAAGTCCCCAGGGCCCCCTGGCTCAGCGCCCCCGGCAGGGTGGCTCTCAGGCTTGAGGGCCAAACGGGTCTCCCTTGTCCGGGGAAAATGCTCGATTGATGGATCGTGTCAGGGGCTGCCGCCGACCTAGGCTTCCTCGCAGCTTGTTGGCTTGGATTTTTGCTCTTCCAAGGGTGCCTTCTTCTCTTTGGAGGCCAGCGGCTCTCGGCGGGGCTGGCTCCGGCCTCCAAGTTGGCTGGGGGCTGGGGGAGGGGTGTCCGTGGTCACAGACACCACTGATCCACTGGGAGCCCATCTGGACACAGCATCCTAGGACAAGCAGAGTGCCACGGGCAGACCCGAGAATGCTCTTCCCTCCTCCCTCCCTCCCTCCCTCCCTTCTTTCCTTTCTCCCTCTCTCCTCTCCTTTCTCCCTCCCTCCTTCTTTTTTTTAAATATGTCCTTATTTTGCAAAAAGCAAAATAGAGTCTTTACCAAAGGAAAGAGGAGGAAGGGAGGAAGGGAGGGAGGGAGGGAGGGAGAGAGGGAGGGAGGGAGGGAGGGAGAAAGAGAGGGAGGGAGGGAGGAAGACAAGGAAGGAAGCAAGGAAGGGAGGGAGGGAGGGAGGGAGGGAGACGTGCAATAAATTGCCGAGAGGCTGAGTAGGTTTAGTGCGGCAGGAGCTGGTGCTGCAGTGAGTGTGGTTCCCTGGTCCTCGGTGAGCAGCCCATCAGCTGTGTGAGTGTGTGTGAGTGTGTGTGTGATTATGTGTGTGTGAGTGTGTGTGTGTGTGTGTGTG
>PVJN01040302.1:0-19355 GCA_004026805.1 Lasiurus borealis | reverse complement strand
ATGGGGAAACATGTATAAAAAATTAATAATAAAAAAAAAAAAAGAAAAGACTCACCTTTTACTTCCTGGTGACAGAATCTAAAAGTGTTTAAAAGTCATAGTTTTTAAATCTAAATATAAATAGCATAAATGTCCATAAAATTGATTGTATATGAATTAACTGTCTTAAAATAAAATAAACCCTCCTGTTATTTTGAGAAGTCCCCAGACTTATGCTTCACATGCATCTGCACACTAGTCTGGCAGCTACAGTCTCCATGCCTTATGCCATCCTACTTTGTTCTTCCTCTTCTACTCTGGTTCCCACTTTTCCATGGCAAAGCCACTTTGGACAAGCTTCACCATCATCAGTTTCTCATGAGGACACGAAATCACATCAAATTCACTGTTTCTGGTTGTCCAAAAGCTTCCAGTTTTTAGGGTGCCAGGATCTTGCTAGGGCGAGATCTCTGAGGGCTCCAATTCCGGCCTTCCTTTTGGCATTTGATGGTGAAATGGCTCAGTTTCTGAAATGTATCACTGAGTCTCTCTGAAGAGTTTTGTCAGCTTCTGCCCTGAAGCTCAACCCTTGCCCAAAATATGATAATTTAGTTCATAAAAAGCCTATCAGTATGACCTTAGCACAACGAATCACAGAAGCATGAATAAGGACAGAAGTGAGTAGGGGGGAATTGAACGTGACTTTGTTCCTCAAGGGGAGATTTTAGGGTTTTTGAATTGTGGTATTGTAGTTAGAGTCCACTGCAAGAGTATTACTCTATCTGGTGGTTCAGGCCTACAAAGATTTCAGTTATGTGACACTTTCAGTAATCCAACCAAGTGGTTGTTAGACCCAGCATGGGAGGAAATGAAGAAGTGGATTTAAGAAAAACGTAGAAGAGAATTTAAGGAACCTCAAGCAGGTTATATGTGGTGAGATAAAGAGCATCCAGTCTTTACCATGTTTTTTCAATCTTATGTCTTATAAATCATAGTTTTTCAAATATGCATCCCTCTTTCAATCAAATTACAAGTCAACTCTTTTTTGCCTCTTATGTGCTCCCACACTTTCCCTTTTATATGCCTTTGCTAATATTAAAATTTCCACTTATATTGCAACAAATTGATATTCCAAATTCTAACATTAAAACCAAACTCATATATTTCTTTTGCTTACAGAAGTAGGATTGTAGAATTATTGAAAGCTCAGATATGGAAGAAAGACTGCCCAAATTCAACTCTTGACTATGATACTTAAAAGTTGTGAGACCCTTAAGACATTACATAACCCGTCTACGGTTCAGTTTCCTAAACTCTGAAATGGAGATGAAAGGATACTGACCATATCGTTTTGCAGAAAAGGTTAAATGAGAATGTCTGTATAAAGCATCTGGAACAGCACCATTATTATTTACTTCAATATTTACCAAGAAATTATTATGCATCAGACATTGTACTGAGGATTGGGAGTCCAGCAGTCACTAAGGTGTGGTCTTTGCTCTTACGGGGTAGAAGAAAGTATATGGAGCTATTCATATCAACAATTTAAATACACATTACAAAATGACAGGTCTATACATAAGGTAAAGTGATAGAAGACTTGGATGAGTTCTGCAAGGGAGAAATGTACATTCTGGGAAGAAGTAATAAAACAGCATATTCAAAAGGAAATACTCTCTGATGGTTCACTTCCATAAAGTGTTCTTAATTCCTCTTAAAAGCTATTTCCTTGTGAACAGTGTAAGTACAATAGGGAAGCTTTACATTTTTGCCTTTCTATATAATAAATAACTAATATGCTAATTAGACCAAACAACAGAATCCCCATCCAGATGACCTTACAGACTAAGACAGGGCTGCGAAGGCCAAACCCCTTGCATGAATTTTCGTGCATCGGGCCTCTAGTATATTATAATTATTTATCCCTCCTCCCATCAATCAACAGAGAACAAATATGGAGAGTGTTAAATGCAGCTTTTTGGTAAAGCTGTATAAATGACATGCCTATATCTAGTCTTCTCTTTCCTCTTGTTAAATAATAACTAGGTTATTAAAATGGCATCGCTTTGACAAAATATTTTTAGCCCCAAAGTATTTTTTTTTCTTAACAAAGGATATGGCGCTTGTTTTACTAGTTTTTTTTCTTTTTCTTTTTCTTTTTCTTTTTCTTATTCTCTGTGTTAAGGGATTCTGGCGAAAAACATTAAGCTTCCAGTAAAACCTGATTTAAAATGTCATTTCAAGATCTGAAAATCCTGCTTACTGCATTATTAAATCTTTTCCTGCCTAATACTGGGAACTGACAGAAACAATATTCTATTTGTTCAGATTTTGAGAAGAAAGAGGTAGAAATTCAAATACTTAGAGTTTTATATATTCTGAACTTTCATATTGTGAAGGTTCACAATATGAAGGAAGATTCAGTTATAGAAGATAATCTATACTCAGATGTTATCATTTAATGTTTTATCCATCGTTGATTTATAACTTTGAAACCTTCAGCTTATTATGAAACCAATTTTTCCCTGCATTAATTTTCTCTCAGGTTTGATTATGAAGGGGTGCAGAATATAACCACTCCAAAATGTCTCTTTTTGGCATAAGGATTATTTTAGAAAGATTGTTTTCAAGAAACTGCACACACAGGGAAAACTCTGAAAACAGATTAAAGTTACCCTTTTATTAGAAATATTTACATTTATAAGGAAAAAATCTCCATTTGTAAAGATGTCTCCCTCAGTACCAGGTTGACAAGTCTCTAGAAACTCTCATCAATGCAGAAGACAGGGGCATAAATCCCCATAACCACACCCTTCTTTATAACTGAGTTTAGCTGGTAAACTTTGTAACTAACTCTCACACCTCCAACATTTTTTTTTTTTTTAGTCTTTATTTGGAGATGGTATTTAAGGTGGTGACATAGGCTCTTTCAGAGAATTACTTCTTTCTCCTATTTTCCCCATGTATACAGGAGATATCCAGGTGATTAAACTTCTGTTTTTCACCTGTTAATCTTTTATTTTATGTGGTATCTTAGCCAAGAACCTTTGAATGGTAGAGGGAAATTATTTTTCTTTCTCCATAATTATTTAGAGCATATTAAAAAAAACAAAACAAAACAAAACAAAAAACAGCCAAAACCGGTTTGGCTCAGTGGAAAGAGCATTGGTCTGCGGACTGAAAGGTCCCAGGTTCAATTCCGGTCAAGGGCATGTACCTAGGTTGCGGGCACATCCCCGGTAGGGGGCATGCAAGAGGCAGCTGATTAATGTCTCTCTCTCATCGATGTTTCTAAACTCTCTATCCCTCTCTGTAAAAAATCAATAAAATATATTAAAAAAAAAACCAGTTCTTAGAAAATTAACACCATGCTACTTTGTTGGTGCAACTTTCCCCAAGTTTAATTTACTTCCTTAAAGGAAATTATGTTTATTATTAATGTATAAGATGATATTATTTATAGTTTTCCCCTTAAGTATGTGTGTCCACTAAGGAAACACACCAAATCCTGCTTTTGTTTTATTTCTCTCTCTGTTAGATTGCATGCGGTACTTCACAGAATTGGTTCCTTACTCCCAAGGTTGTATCCATGGTGAATTGTGACTCAGTTAAGCCACTTGGACTCCTAAGCTGCTGGTCCTGGAGAGGATGAGGAGATTTCCTCTGAACTGAGCAGATTTTGCAAAACTAAAAAAAAAAAAAAAAAAAAAAAAATGAAAGTATGACTGATGAAGACAGAATTTTATGTCATATTGAGGGTACTGATGTATGATTAATGTATGATTTTGATTTACTACATAGCCCCAGCACTCTATTCAATGTCTTCACAGCATGCATCCTAAATCTTAGCCCTTTCCCTTACTAGTCATTAATACCCTACCTCACACCAGGCAACCAGGAACAACAACCATGCCTTGACTGAGGGTCACAGGTATGGGTTTCTGTTAAGCTAAATGTAATATCATGGCCTAAATTGTATTTCAGCTTCTGGGTCCTAAACAGAACCCTCTGGCCACATCCTCAAAAAACTATTATAGGTGGAAGTGTCGTATCCCTTCCATCACTGAGTATTTGGAGTGGAGTCCTTGTGCTATCTCAAGAAAAATAATTTTCTGAGACTTGCATGTGAGGATGAATGATTTTTATTTAGGTGAAATTGCATCCCTGGGTTTCCTAAGTCCCATCCCAGTCAGAAGTGTAGCTGGGGTTTCTATAAAACTAAAAGCAAAGCCAGGATCCATGTTACAACTGTGTCCACTTCAGGCTAGTTGTTGCAGTCCATTCTGTGTGGGGGTCCACATGGCCAATGCAGGCAGTAGGAATAAGTCCCACAAGCCAGGAGTCAAGGAAAACAGCCAAGAGAGCTAACTCCTTTATTTAGGGAATTAAATATTTCAAATATTCCTGTGCTTACAAGAGCCACACCCATTCTGGCCAATGACCTGGTTTTCCAGGTGTGACTAACAGCAAGTACTTTCCCTATGTCACCCCAGCTTTACTGATCATGCATCTATTCTGTCCAGTCCCTTCGGGTAATAGACAGGTGGCTGGTTCCCTGGGGAGTGTAAGGCTACAATCCTAGCAGAGCTGCCCAAATTACATGCCTTTATGATTTGACCTTCCCTTTGTTCCTTTCTGATTGTTAATAACTAAGTTAATTGCAATGATATCAAAACCAGACTGAAGGATACTGAAACTACTTAAAGACCTGAAACAATGATTTATTATCTTTACCCCACTCTTTTTTTAAAAAAAAAATATATTTTATTGATTTTTCACAGAGCGGAAGGGAGAGGGATAGAGAGTTAGAAACATTGATGAGAGAGAGACATCGATCAGCCACCTCCTGCACACCCCCTACTGGGGATGTGCCCACAACCAGGATACATGTCCTTGATCGGAATCGAACCTGGGATCTTTCTGTCCACAGACCAACGCTCTAACTACTGAGCCAAACCGGTTTCGGTGTTTGCCCCACTCTTGACTAATCAGCAAACCCATGACTCCAAGCCCTTTATTCATGATGAATTATTATTTTTGCTCTATAAAATTCATTGTTGACAAACCACTGAGGCATTCTAGTTTACCCAGCACAAACTTTATATTTTTCATTATGTAGAACAATACAATAAATGCCACTTTATTTCATTGCATCCTTAATATAACATAATTATTTTACTAGAAAAGAACTAACCAATTATATCCTATCTAATAAAAGAGCAATATGCAAATTAGCCATCATTCCATTACACCCATGAGTCAAGGCCTCCAATCACACCCAGCAGCCAATCAGCAGAGAGTATGCAAATTAACCAAACCAAGATGGCTACAGCCACAGAACTGCAGCAAGCAGGAGGTTTGGGTTTCCCTGGCGATGAAGGAAGCCAAGCTTTCTGCATACCCTGAGCAGCCCAGGCCTCCACTCTAGGCTACATAGTTTCAATTATAGCATATAATTCCCAACAAAAATGGTGGCAGCCACAGAGCTGAAGAGAACATGAGGCTAGGGTTGTCGCTAGCAATGGAGGAAGCCAAGCTTCTGTAGCCCTGGCCTTCCTTGGCCTCTGCTTAAGGCTACAAAGTTTTAATTATAGAAGATAAATAAATCCCAACAGAAATAGCTGCTGCCATGGAGTGAGCAGAAGGCTTGGCTCCACTCCAGGCTACAAAGTTTCAATTATAGAAGATAAATAAATCCCAGATACCAGGGCCTCCACTTGGGTTGGCAGGGGGCATGGCCAGCCTGCAAACCACCACAAGCCCCTTGCCCAGGCCACCTCATGCCCCAAGGCAACCCCACCCTGATCCATGACACTCTTCAGGGCAAGCCAGCTGGCCCCAATCCATGCAGCAGACCTCTGTCCTATCTAATAAAAAAGTAATATGTGGATTGACCATTACTCCACCACACAAGATGTCTGCCCCATGTGATCAAAGATCCTGCACCCATATGGACACAAGATGGCCACCGCAAGATGGGAGCTACCAGGCCTACAGGAGAGAGCAGTTGGGGGTGACCGGGCATGCAAGGGAGGGCAGTTAGGGGCAATTGGGCTGGAAGGCGAGCAGTTAGGCATCATTCAGGTAGTTGGGAAGGAGCGGGCCTGCAAGGGAGGACAGTTGGGGGGGACCAGTCTCTAAAGGAGAGCAGTTGGGTCGGACCAGGCCTGCAGGGGAGGGCTTTTAGGCATGACCAGGCCTGCAGAGGAGGGCAGTTAGGGGCAATCGGGTTGGCAGGGGAGTGATTAGGGGGTGATCAGGCTGGCAGGCAGGAGCCATTAGGGGCAATCAGGAAGGCAGGCAGGCTAGCAGTTGGAAACCAGGAGTCCTGGATTGTGAGAGGGGTGTCTGACTGCCCATTTAGACCAGATCCCACTGAGATTGGGCCTAAACAGGCAGTCAATATCTCTCGAGGGGTCCCAGATTGGAGAGGGTTCAGGCTGGACCGAGGGACACCTCCCCGCGCTCAAATTTTGTGCAGCAGGCTTCTAATTTGAGTATAATTGACTATCTGCAGTGCCTGGTAGACAAGTTAGCCCTTTTGTTTTTGTATTTCCCCATATCCAGTGGGATTTGTGTTTTAAATATAGTAACACCTTGAAATGACATTATGAGAGGCAGTCACTATTTACATGATATAGATTGATCTTTTAATGCTCTAATCTGTTTTAAAAAGTGGTAGTTGATTATGAACCTAGCCTCTGGATGCAGATTGAAGATAGAGTTCAAATCTTAGTGCCACAATCTACTAGCTATTTGAGCTTGGGTGAGTCATTTAAACTCTCTGTTTATCAGTAATGTTTTAATCTGTAAAGTGAAGTAGATGATAATTGCACTTAACTCAGTGTGGTGAGCAATAAATATATATGTATAAATGTTACAGGATTTACCAGGTGACCAGAAAATATGCAGGAGTACCAGGAGACACAGGAAAAAAAAAACACATTTATTTTCAGATGTTGTACATGCACTAACTAGTACAGTGACTCAGGGGTCAGTTCTCCAAATCCTGAGTGAGTCAATATGGAGGGAGCTATCTCTTTATACCCTTTTGTTTCTTTATCCCCCAAATATGAATGGGGCTTCCGTACCTTCTACGAGCTTTGACAAAATCCCTGTGTGTTGGGATAGGGGCCATGACACCACACATAAAGGCCTGGCCTGACGCCAATGCTGATACCCCCCTCTAGTGGTTGTGTATTGTTCATGATTTATGGCCTTTGTAAAATGTATTTCGTAAACTGCTCTTGCAAGACCATATTGTGGGAAAAGGGGCAGTGGCTTAATTATTGGTTATCAAGAATGTACATTAGGTTACTGGCAGAGATTCAGATTGCTAGGCCCCCCAAAATGTCTTATTTTCCCCATCATAAGTAACTGGACAGTGTCCAGAATGTAGTGAGTGTTAGCTGTAATTCACTGTTTTTTTTGAAAGTCTTAAGCTGACCCTGGAATGGGCAATAAAGATAAACATGGTAAGCAGTCGGATCTCCCATGAGCAATCTGGGAATAAGGTCCCCTGGCTTGGATCTTATTGGGGTGCAATCCAGGGAAGAAGGAGGCAGGTAAAGAAGAGTAGATAGGAGAAATGAAGGAGGAAAGAAAACTTCTTTTTTTTTTTTAAATATATTTCTTTATTGATTTTAGAGAGGAAGGGAGAAGGAGCGAGAGAAACGTCAATGATGAGAGAGAACCATGGACCGGCTGCCTCCTGCACGCCCCCACTGGGGATGGAGCCCACATCCCAGGTCTGTGCCCTTGACCGGAATCAAACCTGGGACCCTTCAGTCCTCAGGCCGATGCTATGTCCACTGAGCCAAGCTGGCTAGGGCAAGAAAACTTCTTATGCCAACTAAAGATGTTATTATTTTGAGCACAAGGTCACTAGATGGGAAAGAACACTTTTGCATATTCTTTGGACAATGAGTATAATTATAATCTATTCATAAGAAGAATGCTCTCTCATAGTAATAGATCACAACTGAATATGCTTCCTGTTGTGGCAGGACCTAAAAAGAATGGTGACACAAAAAAATCTGTGTTTTACTTCTAACAACAAAATTCATGCTGGTAGAAATAGTTTGAAACTGGAAAATTGGAATATTTAGGATATTTAGATAATCAATAGAAACCATGAGAAAGGATTTTGAAATTGAGCGCATATCACAAAATCTGAACTGTGATTTTTGCCTTATCCCTGGCTACATATCTTGTCTCAGTATTGTAGGAAACTCCCTGTGAAAATGTATAAAAATGTCTGTTTTTTGCTAAGCTACTTGGTATGTAGGCATAAAAAAGTCATTCTTCACTCAGTTGGCTCTATCATGAGTTTAGGGCAGCTCTATCACTCAGTATACACCTATGCGGAGGGTTTATTTAAGTTATGTGAATTACTTTCTTTTAGCAAAGTGGAATGCTTTGGTGATTTATTAGTGAAGTGTGAGAGTTGTCTTGTTGAAAGATAGCAGGTTTTTAATAGAACGAAACCAGAGAGAACTGTCAGGAGATCAGATTAATTGACGAGTCTCCAGACTCCTTGATATGTTGCTCATTAATGTATGCTGGTATCTTTTATTTCCCACATGATCAAGAGCTTTGGAATGCAGTATACAATAATCAAATACAAAATAAATGAGTTTAAAATTGTGTTCATCTTTGTAAATGTCAAAATAGTACATTGAACATTTTGATTAATTAAAAATCTATATCTTCTAAATTAATATTAAAAGCTGTTTATATATCAAAAGAGACAGTTCCTGAGAGCCCCAGATGTATGTATGGCACATGGAGAAGAACAGGGAAAAAAAAATGCTTGTTAATCATAGAATGTTAGAGCCAGAAGGAACACTGAAGACTCTACAGTCTAACCTTATCAATTTATAGGTGAGGAAACTGAGGCCCAGGCACTCCCTAAGAATGACTTATTCACATTTTACATAGCTAATTATTCTTATAGTTTTCAGTTGATATATTCCTTCCAATTCACACAGCAGTAAGGCCATTAGTTGGATACATCTGTTGAAAGCTGTAAGAAACTAACCTCTCCTGCTACTCCAGTAGAGTCACCTTCAGCTAAAAATGCCTCGAGATATTTTATGAATGATATTAAGATAAAGATGGATTTGATGTTTTGTTGTGTTTTTTTTGGCAAGTTTCTTTGTGTTAGAGTTTCACACTTGGAGGCTAGCTTTGCTTGGGGTATTTTAAATCTGCCAATAGTCATGATAGTGAACATGGGAGTTAACAGTGACTCACCTTCTGGTCATAGTCAAGAGGGTGGGAAAGATGGCAAAGTCTGGCAACTGTGGAAGCAAATGCTGCTGCTTGAAAAAAGACTAGTCACTGAAGAAATTTCAAGATTTTCCCCACAATGGAGTTTCTTTGGAGACTTTGTCCCAAATAAGTTATACTCCTCTACCACATCCCACCTTATAAGTAGAATGCCTCAAGATTCATCTGGGAATATTTAAAACATATCCATAAGAATCAGACACACTGCTGAAACCTGCTGGCTCAGTGAATAGAGCGTCGGCCTGCAGACAAAAGGTCTCAGGTTAGATTCTGGTCAGGGGCATGTAACCTGGTTGCGGGCACATCCCCAGTAGGGGGCATGCGGGAAGTGGCTGATTGATGTCTCTCATCAATGTTTCTAACTCTCTATCCCTCTCCCTTCCTTTTTGTAAAAAATCAATAAAATATGTATAAAAAAAGAATCAGGCACACAGTGAAGGCTCAGTAAATGTTAGCTGTTAGCTGTCTATGATTCTGCCATGGTGATATAATACCTCTCTGCTATGATTTCTTCTTAAGGTATTAAACATGCTGTTTCCAAAATAATAGGGGATTGACCCGCTTCCATGTATAAACTGAAGAATGTCAGCACCTAGCCGAGACCGGCTTGGCTCAGTGGATAGAGCGTCGGCATGCGGACTGAAAGGGCCCGGGTTCGATTCCAGTTGGGGCATGTACCTTGGTTGCGGGCACATCTCCAGTGTGGGGCATGCAGGAGGTGGCTGATCGATGTCTCTCTCTCATCGATGTTTCTGACTTTCTATCTCTCTCACTTCCTCTCTGTAAAAAATCAATAAAATATATTTTTTAAAAAAGAATAAGAATGACAGCACCTAATAACCTAATATGGCCTCGCAGATTCTGCAGCCCAACACCCTCCTTTACAGAAGTGAAAATGGAGGGAAAGGATGAAGAGCAACTGAATATAAGTCACTCTGTGAGGTAGTTGTGTTGAGTCATGAGTCATCTGTAATTGCGGTCATATTTCTCAGTATTACCAAAGAATGGCCAGAATTAAAATCCAAATTTCATCTTGAAAAAGAAAAAACACATTTTGGCAAAGGTTAATTAATATTCATTTAAAAATATTTTTTATGGTTGACAGTATTACAGATGTCTCCTATTTCCTCCTCCTCCCCCCAAACTTTACCCCCAAGGTCTTCACCACTCTATTGTCTGTGTCCATGAGCTATGCATATCTATACATATAAAAGCCTAACCAACCTTCCCACTGTCCGACTGTCTGACCAGTAGCTATGACATGCAATGGCCATTAGGGGGCAGCCTTGGCAGCTGCAGTGACTTGACAGCAATGGTTCTTGGGTGATGCACCTGAAACCAGAGAGGAGGAAGCCCAATTCTGGGGTATGTCAACTGAGATCTGCCTTTTTACAATCTGGGATCCCTTGGGGGATGTCAGAGAGCTGGTTTTGGTCTGATCCCCACAGGCCAGGCTGAGGGACCTCACCAGTACATGAATCCATGCACTGGGCCTCTAGTAAGTATGTAAGTTCTTTGGTTTCTCTCTCCTTATCCATAAGGAATATTCTTAAACTATGCCTGATGGATTCTGGGAGCAGACGCAATGTCAAAAGACCTAAAGATGAGCTCCGCCAGCTATTGGAATTCTAGAGTGAAGGGTGAGAGCGACAAATGCAAAACTAAAGTAAGCTTCCAATACAGATTTCTCTACTTGTAGAGTCTTTGGGAGTCTTTCACAGAACAATTTTGATGGTTATGTGGTAGGCAGTTAGACAGACATGAGCAGAGCAAGGACAATGGGCCAAGTACAGAAGGTTACCAGGATGGAAAGCCCCAGGTGCCTAGCAATGGACAACTGGAGGGTAGTATCTCACCCCCAGGGTGACTTTTCCTCCCCTTGCATATTGCTGCTCATGTGTTTTGGACACCTTGACCTTTCCTTCCTAGAGATAACATCTAGGCCTCAGCTGTATTTCAGCTCTAGGCCAAGATAAGCAACAAAACCAACCAGAGCTGACCTCAGGACCAGCTGCATGGAATAACGATCCCCTGCCCTTGTGCTGACTAATCAATCAGTGGAGAACACAAACCTGAAAGGATACACCTGGAAAACTGCTGAATATTCTATTAAGATCTTCCTCTGGGACCTCTAAAATTTCCACCCTTAAAAACCTTAGGCCCAGCCGAAACCGGTTTGGCTCAGTGGAGAGAGCATCGGCCTGCAGACTGAAAGGTCCCAGGTTCGATTCCGGTCAAGGGCATGTATCCTGGTTGTGGGCACATCCCCTGCAGGGGGCGTGCAGGAGGCGGCTGATTGATGTCTCTCTCATCGATGTTTCTAACTTTCTATCCCTCTCCCTTCCTCTCTATAAAAAATCAATAAAGTATATTAAAAACAAAACAAACAAACAAACAAACAAAAAAAACCTTAGGCCCAAGAACCCAGCGAGCACTCCCTCCTGGGATCACGCCCATCCCTTTCCTTACCCTGTTCCCTGCCTCCTCCCTTCTTCAGGAATGTTACCATTAGCTTCCTCACTCCCAAGCTCCAAGGGCCCTTCTTTCACCTCTATAACTTATTTCCTAAACTCATTTCTTCTAGGAATTAATTTTTCTACGTCTGTGTTTTATAAATAGAGGCCCAGCACATGAAATAAAGTGAGATCCAGACACCTCCCCTCCCCACCATGGGACCCAGATTGTGCCACACTGCCACAGGCGGGACTCCAGGCTGCTGTGTCACCTCAGATGGGACCCATCAATGCACCTCTTAATGACCAGTTGTTTGGTCTTTATGGCATTATGGGTTAAGGCCACTGGCTTTTTATATACATAGATGCTCCCTTATAGTTTGGGTCTTGGCTCTGAATTCTTTCCTAGCCATAACTCGAGTATTGAGGTTGCTAAACCCAGGTCCAGTTTGACCCCATGGGTCTAACACCGGTATGGTTCCCACTGCCTACAAAAGTTACATTAATGAAAAATGTGAAACATTTTAAAGGTGATAAACATCCCATTAAAACTCTAACCTCAAGATGGTCTAACTAGTTAAATACAAAATAAAAAGTACTGAACCAGCTTATAGTGTCTGCATATAATGTCTGCCCCCTGGTGGTCAGTGCACTTCATAGCAGCCTGTCAGATATTTACCCTGCAGGGCTACAATTATTTCAGAAAATGCATTATTGGACAATTCTGAGAATTGTGATTAGAGAATGCAGACTGAATTAATGGTTGTTGGTAGGCGGCTTTCTCCTCGGTTTCTCTTGAATTGAAGTCTTTCTGAAAGTAATTTACTCAGGGATAACCATGAAATCTGGAGGATCACACTCACTTCCTGAAGCATTAAAAATACAAATGAGCCTGAGGGCATGAGTGGGAGGGGGGGTGAGAGGTAATGGTGGATTAAGGACACATATGTAACACCTTAATCAATAAAGAAATGAAAAATATATAGTGAGATGATATGTCATCTTTCCATTCTACTCCATATTTAATGTCCTTCTATTATTCCCCTTTTCCTACAGGCTAAAGTTAAAAATCCTTTTATCGTGATTTTCAAGGTCCTTATCAATCTTACTATAGATTGCCTCTCACGGCATCTCTTCACTTTATTCCCCAAACTCTATAAATCCCAGCAGTCATACAAAATTATTTTCATTTTCTCTAACAAATAGGCCTTTTTGTAATTTTATGCCATGTTTTATATACTTTTCTCTAACTGAAATACTGTCCCCTTTATCATTCCATATTTCTTCTTCAAGAGCTACTGGTTTTATTCTACAATAGTGGTCTGGTGTATGGATTTGTGCACACTGAAAGGAAATGAATTAGAAGGAAGATTTGTGTGATAATTATGTTACTGCAAAAAATTACATGTCAAAATATTATATATGATATCTATATCTATATCTATATCTATATCTATATCTATATCTATATCTATATCTATATCTCTATCTACACAGTGGTACCTCGAGATACAAGTGCCCTAACATACGAGATTTTTGAGATATGAGCAGTGGAGCGAGCAATTTTTGCTTTGAAATATGAGCAACATTTGAGATAGGAGTAATTGCAAGGATTGGCTGGCTGCACAGGTCCCACCAGTTTACCGCGACTCAAGTGTCTCATAGTTACCCACGCCTCAAGGTTACAGAATGAATTAAACTCGTTTCTCAAGGTACCACTGTATCTATATAAAAGGCTAATATACTGTGTCTCTATCTGACAGGTTGCTATGAAGTGCACTGACCACCAGGGGGCATACATTATATGCAAGAGCTACCATGACACACACTGGCCATTTACAGAGAAACAGCACCACTTATCTGGCACCCACAAAGCAACATCCGGCTTCCCCTAAGTGGGACACAGGCTCCGCCACCACCCTGGAGCAATAGCCCACCAAATCGCAGGCAACAGTACTGAGACCCCCATGGAAAAAAATGTGGCCCCCGGCCCACCTCAGCCTGGAAACAGTCTCAGTGAGCACTGGGTAATGACATCACATAGCGATGCTTGGCTTCATTCCCCTAGTGACTAGCTTCCTTAGAGTTTCTTCAGCCCAGGAATGCAACTTGCTTTATAGTCAGGAGGAAACATTTTACACTTTAACCAAATGTCTGTGAAGCGTTTTCCTGTGCTCATCTCATTTTATCCTCACAGAATTCCTAGAGTAGATAGATAGGACACTTCGTGGAATCCTATTGTCTTTTCATTAGCCAGAAAACAAATATTTGGAAAGCTTAGAGACTTGACCAGACTGAAAAGAAGTAAGAAATGGGAGACCTTAGAAATTACTTCAGGTTTTCTCCCTGTGCAGAATACTAGGTATACTGATTAATAATGCAGTTTTTTTTCAATAGATGGAGTTACACATATGTTGATATATATGCGATTTGATATGTATGCTATTTTGTTATATTGACAGTAAGCTTCAAAACTTCATATGTCAAATTTGCTGAAGGTGTTAACATCATAGATATTTTTATGCTTAAAAAATGTTGAATTTGGTGCCAAAAAAGAGCATTTGCAGGAAGTTTTAATTCATTACTTTATTTTGAAGAAAAGTGATGCTGAATATTTCAGGAAGCTTATGGTGAACATGCTCCATCTCCACATACTTGTGAATGCTGGTTTAAACATTTTTAAAGTGATGCTTTCAATGTGAAAGACAAAGAATATCCAGGTCAAAGTTTGAAGACCAACAATTACAAGAATTATTGGATGAAGATGTATGTCAAATGAAAAACAACTTTCAGAAAGATTAGAAGTTGCTTTGCAAACAATTTATTTTTTTAATTTAATAAATCTTTATTGTTCAAATTATTACATTAGTTCCTCTTTTTCCCCCCATAGTTTCCCTCCACCTGGCTCCCATCACGCCATCTGCCCTTACAGGACCTACCAGTTTACCGTGACTTGACCATCTCATAGTTTCCCACGCCTCAAGGTTATGGAATGAATTAAACTCGTATCTAGAGGTACCACTGTATTTTAATTATGATGTGCCTTAATGTGGTCCTCTTTGGATCCCTTTTATTTGGGGTTCTGTGCACTTCCTGGACTTGTAAGTCTATTTCTTTCACCAGGTGTTGGGAATTTTTCAGTCATTATTTCTTCAAATAGGTTTTCAGTATCTTGCTCTCTCTTTTATTCTGGCACCCCCATAATTCTGATATTGGTACACTTGAAGTTGTTCCAGAGGCTCCTCACTCTATCTTCAAATTTTTGGATTCTTTTTTTCTTTTCCAGTGGAATGTGTTTTGCTTCTTTGTATTTCAAATATTTGACTTGATTCTTACATTTCTCTAGTCTGCTGTTACGTCTCTGTGTAATATTTTTATTTCAGTCAGTGTATGTTTAATTTCTAGGTGATCCTTTTTCATCTCTAGTTGGTCCTTTTTCATCTCCTCTTGGGTCTCACTAAATTTATGCATCTTTTCTAGGAAATTTTTGGAAAAAAACTTGTAACTGTGGTTTTAAACTCTATATCTAGTCATTTGTTTTTCTCCATTTCCTTTGTTTATGATCTGTTCCTTTGTCTCTGCATTTTCACTATGACTGGAGAACTTCTGTGCTTGAGTCAGCCTTATGATACAAGTCTTGCAAAATTGAAAAAACCGCTCTGTTCAGCTAGGATGGGGTGGAGTTTCAGGCCTGAGAAGACAGCCTTGGCTTCCCATCAGCCCTGCCCTACATGGCCCCTGGGTCTGTGTCCCTCGATAATTGCTGTGGCCCTCACTGTGTGCACAAATGCACCTTCAGACCTCTGCCTTTTTGGTTCCCATGTGCTCCAGGGAGCCCTATGAGTCTGGTTCTCCAGGGTCTCTCCCAGAACTGGGGTTCAGTGCAGTCAGAAGTAGATTTCAGTGCAGTTGGGAGGTTCTGTCTCCCTCCTGCTAGAGAAAGCCAATGATACAATTAGCAGTCCGTCCTCACTGCGCAAAGTAGTGTATGTGCCTCTAGACCTCTGCTTTTTCACAGCTCTCCTAAATTTCTGTGCACTCCTCCCTTTTCATGACAGTCCAGACTCCTCCCGTATGAGTCTCGCCCAGAGCTGGAGTTCAGTGCAGTTGGATCTGGGGTTCAGTGCATTCAGGAGTTTCTGTCTCCCACCCACTAGCAAAAGCCAGTCAGGCACTCAGCCGGCTGTCCTCTCCAGGCACGTGTCTCCATACATCAGCTCTTTGCAGCTCTTCTGAGTCTCCATGAGCCCCTCTGTTTCCTTCTAGTTGTAGAATTTCCACTCAGCCAGATTTCCTGTGGTTCTGGATGATGTCAGTTCTGTCTTTTAGTTGTAGTTTTGAAATTGTTGTGCAAGGTAGCAGTTTAGGTGTTCACCTATGCCACCATATTGGTTTATCAGCAAACAATTTCTGATCATTTACAAGCAATGGGAAAGATTTTAGAGGAAGGAAAATGTCAACTGAACAAAAGACAAAAAACTGAAAAGTCATCAGTAAAATGTTGCTTCAATGGCATGAAAGAAAGTATTTTTTTGCATTGACTTGTGAGTGGTGATGAAAAGTGGATTTATTTTGAGAAACCCAAATGTGCAAAATCATGGGTTGATCTAGGTCAACCATCAACACCGATTGCAAGATCAAATTGCTTTGTAAAGAAGACAATGTTCTGCATTTGTTGGGATCAGAAAGGTGTGGTGTATTATGAGGTTCTAAAACCAGGTGAAACCACTCATAATGATCACTGACAACAACAAATAATCCATGTGAACCATGCTTTGATTGTGAAACAAGCAGGATGCGACAGAAGACATGGCAAAGTAATTTTGCTTCATGATGATGCACCATCACACACTTCAAAACCAGTTAAAGACATGTTTAAAGATCTTGCCTGGGAAATATTAACCTACCCACTGAATTCACCAGACCTTGCTCCTTCAGATTACCACTTGTTCTGATTGATGGCACACACACTTTCTGGGCAGCACTTCAAAATGTATGAAGAAGTGAAAAATTGGGTTTCTGAATGGTTTGCCTCAAAACAAGAAAAGTTCTATTGGAAAGGTATCCACAAAGTACTGGAAGATGGGGGAAATGTGTAGCTAGTGATGGACATTACTTTGACTAAAGCACTTTTGATGTTTCTCTGGAAATTACCATGTTTTCTTTTATTACAAAGTCTGCCATTATTAGCTGGTATACCTTTATAGTCAAACACTGCTAGAGTTAAATATTTTACCCTTTGTTCTCCCTGCGTGATCTACAATAATAATCTGCCATGTGGCTGACATTTACCTGTAAGAAAAGTTAGGGTGCTTCACTGGGCTAGAAAAAGTTTAGTTACATCAGAAAGCAGGTCTAATTAAGTAAGTTTATTCTACATCTATAAAAGGTTAAGTTGTCTCTCACATGTGCAATACATATAAAGCTCTTGCTGGTGCCAATCACACACATGTGTTTCAATCTGTCATTGTCCATCGTGAATTTGGTTGACACTTCTATTATAAAGAGTGAATAGCTATATTAAAATATTCTAATTAATTTCCTTTCAATGTCCATGAATCCATGCATTGGGCCACTAGTTACTAGCAACCCACAGGTTGAGAACTGCTGCTGTAGAGCCTAAGACTATCAGAAAACACTGATATTTACATTATGATTCATTAACAGTAGGAAAATTACAGTTATGAAGTAGCAACAAAAATAATTTTATGGTTGAGGGTCACCACAATATGAGGAACTGTATTAAAGGGTTGTGGCATTAGAAAAAGTGCCACAAGGGTTGTGGCATTAGAAAGGTTGAGAACCACTGCACTAGTAGTTTTATAAAATTAAAACACACATGTGATTTGTGTCAGTGACAGCTTTATAAGTATCACACATGCATGAGTCAACATTTATTTTTAAATTATCGGTGCACCTCGTATGTACTGGCTGGTCAGTCGGTCAGACAGGTAGGTGGATTTATGACCACTCACTTAGCCTTTTATATATGTAGATGACATTTACCTGGTATTAATAGTAGCCACTTATTTTTTAGTAACCATTCTATTCCAAGTATTTAGAGTGCTTTTTTTTCATTTAAATCTTGTTGCTGAGAGAGACTTAAAGTTTATAAAAGTTTCTTTACCAACTCCACACAGCTTGTAAATGAAGTCAGAAATCAAACCAAACTCTGTCTGACTCTAAATCCCCTTGTCTCAGTGATTGCCCCATCCTCCCTCAGCAACATGAATGATTTTCTCCTGTGTGTGTGCAGTCTGTTCATTACATTTTTATGCCACTTCTTTGTTTGAGTTATTTACATATCTGTCTCCTCTGCTAATCTCTGAGTTCCTTGGAAGCAAAGAAGGCATTGTATTCAACAAGAAGCTCCAGGACCTGAAACTCTGCCTGGCTCAGACTTGCTCAGTAAACATTTGATACCCTGAGTGTTACAAATGATCCTATATAATAAAAAGTTAATATGCAGCCGAGACCGGTTTGGCTCAGTGAATAGAGCGTTGGCCTGTGGACTGAAAGGTCCCAGGTTTGATTCTGGCTGGGGCATGTACCTTGCTTGCAGGCACAACTCCCGTAGGGGTGTGCAGGAGGCGGTTGATCAATGTCTCTCTCTCATCTATCTTTCTGACTTTCTATCCCTCTGTCCTCCTCTCTGTAAAAAATCAATAAAAATATATATAAAAAAGTTAATATGCAAATGGACCAAATATTGGAATGACCATTTGCTGTGACACACACTGACCACCAGGGGGCAGATGCTCATCACAGGAGCTGCCCCCTGGTGATCAGTGCACTGCTCAGCCAGCAGCCAGGCGTGGTGTTGTGACCTCTCCCACCTCCGCAGCAGTGCTAATGATGTCCAACAGATGGCTTGGGCCTGCTCCCAGACTGTGAGATGGTGCAGTCTGGGCTGAGGGGACACCCCACCAAGTGCATGAATCTCATGCACTGGGTCTCTAGTTTAGTATATACCAATATCTCTGCTCAAAGATATTTATCCCTTCAGGGATACTAAACATACTCATGAAAAAAAAAAAAATTAAAGAGAAATCCGTGCTCTGTCACTAAGTGGATGCAAGGCTCTGTAAAGTATATCAGTGTGTGTGTGGATTTGTGCTCATCCTCCTGCCTTGGGATGACATAGGTCAAGAGCTCATTGAAATAGCTTAAAGTTCAAGAGATGGGTGAGTATGGCCAATGATGAAAGTCAAGGGTATTGCTTCTCCTAAATACAAGTGTGGCTACAGCTCACGTGACTACTTTGGGCTCTGCACCGAAGGAGACCATCACCTTTGAGATCCTAACAAGTCATCTTGCATGAATCTTTTTTTTTATTATTTAAAATATATTTTTTATTGATTTTTTTTACAGAGAGGAAGGGAGAGAGAGAGAAAGTCAGAAACATCAATGAGAGAGAGACATCGATCAGCCGCCTCCTGCACACCCCACTGTGGAGATGTGCCCGCAAGCAAGGTACATGCCCCCGACCGGAATCGAACCTGGGACCTTTCAGTCCACAGGCCGACGCTCTATCCACTGAGCCAAACCGGACTCAGCTTGCATGAATCTTTTAAAGCAAGCACATCAAACCTGCTGCCTGTGGTCTTAATGCGGCCCACAGTAAATATTTTT
>PVJN01040301.1:0-19356 GCA_004026805.1 Lasiurus borealis | reverse complement strand
GCTTCTTTTCATCCTTCATGCCCGGAATGGTGCTTGGCAAATAGTCTACGCCAAAATACTGAAACAAAGGAGAAAAGGTTTTCCAAAGCTCAAGCAGAGGAGTTCAGAGATGGTGTGATACATTGACGAGGATCCCTCGATCACAGTCTATTTCCCATTTGTGGGAAAATGATTAATCCTTTCTTAATTTCATTTTTTTTCTGTAAAAAGAGAGATGGAGCAACCATCTCATAGGGTCAAGGTGAGGATTAAGTGATATAATATGTGCCAAGTACCTGGAGTAGACTCTTATACATTCTAGCTATTTTTACTAGCTGGACATGATTAGCTGGTTGAAAAGGGGAAGAGACAAAAAATAGGGAAGCAAAGGCAGCCTGGGACAGGATGAGGGTGATATAGATACACAAGAGAGAGTCAAAGGAAAAACACCAACAGGAATCAGGAAATAGATTTGGTGCATGAAGCAAATATATCAATATTTTGTATTCGAGCGCAAATGAGGGTGACTTGTAGAATGAATTAAAAAGTGTGACAGATCTGCCTTTTAGAAGGTACCTTCCTACTTTTAAACATAATCACATCTTCTTTAATGTCCTTTCAAAAAGTCCTGACTCAGTCTGCAAAGTTTTTATGAGGTTTTCTTAAAAATAAAGAAAACATATGTCCTGAGACAGAAAATAAACTTAACTAAAGAAGTGATATTCTTATTAAAGGGACACTTTATTCCAACCTCATGGACTAAGTTACAAATTTTAAATGATACAAGTTTTCTAGTGAACTAAAAGGACATTGGTTTATTTTGGCAAATGATTATCTTGAGGCTTCCATTCTAAGAACCGGCACAGCCCACTTTTCAGATTTAGAAAATAAATATATATGGAAAAAAAGGTTAGAGTATTAATTTATATTAGCAACTAATGCTGCTTAGACTGGCAGTGAGGAGGAAGTAAATGTTAGTGTGTTCTATTCAAGGCATAGCAGGATAAATGCCAAAAGTGAAAACATATTTGCCTGGAGCCATTTTAAGTATGATAGGTCCCACCTTCACTTCTCCAAACAGGAAAAGAAGTAGCTAAAGATGAGTCATTATGTTCACTCTGCTAATGAAATGATAAATTTAATTAGAGGTGAAGCTTAAATTAAAAGTTTATTTTTCTTGAAAAATCATTTTGACTTTGAGATTTTACTCAGGTATCATGAGAGATGAGATATCTGTCTTGAGTCACACAAGACTCAAGGAAACGGAACTGGTCTTTGTTGCCAAGAAAAAGTCAAAGACAAATGATCGATGAGGCTGAACAACAGTTCCACACTGAAGAACTACAGCATGAATGTGATTCCTCCATAGCCATGCATGAATAATTTCAGAGTAGAATTTTTTTCTGTCTGATATAAATGCTCCCAACATGATGACAGCATATGAGTCCCCACCTCTTTTATGAATG
Source organism: Lasiurus borealis (assembly GCA_004026805.1). NCBI lineage: Eukaryota > Metazoa > Chordata > Mammalia > Chiroptera > Vespertilionidae > Lasiurus > Lasiurus borealis. The sequence continues at coordinate 17,911 of PVJN01040301.1, read as the reverse complement.
TGCTCTGAACAATGGGTATGAAGAGAGGATATTTCCCTTACGAAGAATTAGTGCCATCTTGCAAAGTCCAATCCCCAGTACCTATAGGATCCTGTTTCCAATGACATAAGGAAGAAAAAAGATCTGACTATGCCACTTCCCTTCATTTACAATTCGAATTCCAACCATTTGCAACAACACGGATGGAACTGGAGAGCATTATGCTAAGTGAAATAAGCCAGTCAGAGAAAGATAAGTATCACATGATCTCACTCATTTGTGGAATATGATGAACAACATAAACTGGTGAACAAAAACTGTTCCAGAGGCAGAGAAGCATTGATCAGACTAATAAACCTCAGAGGGAAGGGAGGGGAGGGTGGGGGTAAGGGAGAGAGATCAACCAAAGGACTTGTATGCATGCATATGAACCTAACCAATGGACACAGACAACAGGGGTTGAGTGCAGGATTGGCGGGGGGTAGGGGGGATAATAGGGACTGATGAGGGAATAAGGACACATATGTAACACCTTAATCAATAAAGACATTGAAAAAAATTATTCAGTAGTCTGTTGAAGTTCTGAGGATAAAATCTAATTACTGGAGTTTAGAAGGAACACCTTTTCCTTCTACATTCATCCTAGAACATTCAGTGTTGGTGTCATGCTATTCAGGAAGGTTTCTCTAACCATCCCCTTCAAGCTCCACCAGACTTAGTGTTTTCATATGACTTGTGTCTTCTAATCATAATGTTTTGTTCAATTGCTATTCCTTCCCCTGGAGTATGACCTTTGTAAGAAGAAAGTGTTCCTGTATCCTTAGCACACACCACATTTTGTAACAGTTAGTACTAATAGATACTGGCAAATAAATGAGGTGGATGAAACTCAATTTGATTTCAATTATGAATGGTTTAATCCAAGTGTGAGGAATACCTGAGATGAATTATAATCCTTAGGTAGAACTCTTAAATTTTTCAAAGATCTCTATGTCTGTTCAGTTTGTAAGTCTAGCTCCTTCAGAATAGATACTCTTTTTATTTTGTTTGTTTTATTTAATCTTTCATTCTCTACCTCACATTCTTCTCCTACACAAGAACCACCAGATACTTGAACTCTAGATACAACAAGAATTTTAAATTCTTGGCAGATACTTCAAGGTTATTCTCTAAAATATTCAACTACAAAAAAACTCCCCTCTGTGAATCTAATAGAAAACCATGTTGTTTATTACTTATTTTATTTATTTATTTATTTGCTTCTTCTTGCTAGAGGCTATTCAATAAATGTAGTGTGACTTTTCTAGAAAATTCTGAGGGGTCAGTGAGAATAATATATAAATACCACCAGAATGATATCTCTCAGATTTATACTAGGAACATAAATTTCTATTCATATTGTCAGTCCTCTCCTTTCAACAGGCAAATAAAAAAAATAATGGTTTAAAATGGAAATGTTGGTGTGCCCCTGCATCTCTGGTTTGTTTCCAGACCTCCGAGATACAACTTGAAACAAGGAATTCTTTACTATTTTTTGGCTGTGTAGCATGTAGATGAAGAAGGCAGCTTCTTTGTTTGATGATGGTTTGATAAAACAACTATATTGTTCCAACTAGTGACTTTAGGAAACAATTCCAACTTAACATCTGACACAGAGCCATGAGTCTTCAGAGTAAATATATTTCATTAATAAACTCATTGTTGGGTTCCTAAATATATTTGCTTTAACCACAGTGCATTGCATATATAAAATATGCACAGACATATATGGTAATTGTGGATATGTTGGTGGTAGCTAAGACTGTATGTGTGTCTGTGTGTATATAATGAGTTTCCTTGACAATAACCCAGGCCTGCTTCCAAGATTATTCAAAATACATCACACCATATTGCCAGGAAGAATTCAATATTCTACAGTCACATTTTTTTTCCTATTTGTACAGTCTTATTCTATGTTAATGATTGGAGTCTCTAGTTATCATTTGCCTTCTAAAATTATTTTGATCAAAAGTCCTGGAGTTCCATGTTCCTTCATGCATTTTTTCTCTTAATTAAAAAAATTATAGGTGTGCTATTAAAAGTTATCCCTCAAGAGTGTTCAAAGAGACCAACATTAATCAAAGTGAAAGGAAAAAGAAATATGGGGTAAAATTGTTTTTCCTTTATCCTGTATGTTGTAACCAAACAGGACTAAATGTCTGTTATCAAAATTTTCATGCCCAACTAGTATGGCTCAGTAGTTGATTGTCTACCTAGCAACCAGAAGGTCACTGTTTGATTTCTGATCCCCAGTGTGGGGCATGCATTGATAGTTTCTATTTCTCACTCTCCCTCTCCCTTCTTCTCTGAAATCAATTTAAAAAACTTTCTTAATTTTTTTTGAGTCACAGAATGTATGGTATATGAGCGTCAGATCTCCTCATGATTATGGTCCCTACAATTTCTAATCTAAGATATGGTTTCATGAACATGTAGACAGAGAATGACTCCCAAAAAAGAACCATTGTTGAATATAGGCATGCTGACAGAGGAAAAACACAATGAGAGAGCCAAAGATCAGGCTCAAATAGGCAGCCTCTGCCATGTGAGTCTAATGGAAAAGGTTTGTTCCTGTTGAGTTATGGAATAACTCATAAGGAAGCTGGGGAATCAGAGTCTCAGACAGCCCTATTCCTTCCAAGAAGATAACTGAATTACTGGCAGTTCCTCTGGAAAATCATCCCACATTGGAAGGGTGGGAAGAGACCCTAAATTCTTTACCAAAACTCTGCCAACTTGAAAAAGATGAATCCTGTCTGGGAGCCTCCATTGATTATAAAAACATATTTGAATAACATTAAATATCAGGTTCACACTTGTCATAATTTGAACTCAGGTGATCCAGAGTATTTTATGGCAACAGATTACAAACAAATACAGAAGAAATAATTCGATGTTCCAGAGCGAGGGTTGTGATCTTCTGAAACATAATACATAATTTTGGCTGATCATTTCACACAGCTGCTTTCTTCTTCAATGCTTAGAAATAAACAGCTACAATGATGACAATATCCTCCATTACAACGTAGCTTAAAGTTTTAAAATATTTAATAATATTGTTTTCAATTTACAAGTGAATTGAAAATATTTAATAGACTACCAACATTTTTTTTTTTTGCCAACCTGCCTTTGTCCTTGGGATATAGAGAATGAAATTAACCTTAGCTGGTTTGGCTCGGAGGATAGAGCATTGGCAGAGTCAAGGGTTCTGGGTTTGATTCCTGTTCAAGGGCACATGCCTGGGTTGTGGACTCAATTCCCAGTGGGGGATGTGCAGGAGGCAGCCGATCAATGATTCTCTCTCACCATTGATGTTTCTCTCTCTTTCTCCCTCTCCTTTCCTCTCTGCAATCAATAAAAAATATTTTTAAAAAATGAAATGAGTGATGATTTTCCTAATCCAGGATATTTTTTTTTTGCCTTGGATGCATGCAATCTAGCCAGATGACTGGGAAATTATTTTGAAGGTTGACAATCTGCTGCAAGTCTTAGAAAGAAGGCAAGCTTCTTAAAAAAAGAAAAAGAAGAAGAAGAAGCCTGGTGAAGACAAATTTGAGATTCCATTTTAGAATGACGGAAAGTACCTGGGCTTTAGTACCAATGATAAAAAAGAAACCCTGGCTCTGCTATTTGTTAGTGTGATCTTAGGCAAATTGTTATTTTTGGCTGAGCTTCAATTTCTCCATTTTTAAAATGGAGGGAAAAACATCTCCCAGAGATGGCCTAAAAATGAATGAGCTATTGTACATTAAAGACCTAGCTTTGTGGCTGACACACTTTGTGGGTTGTCAACCAACATTATTTCTCTCTCCCTCTCCCCTTCATACTATGCTTGCTTTCAGACTACACTAACTTACCCCCCCCCTCAACACACACTTTGTTTTTCTGAAACAACTAAAGAAATGAAAGGCTACTCTGACTTGTAAAAGTTATGAAATCTGTGGCGCAACAGACACATCCTGTTTCTGTGTGGCAGGAGTTATTCAGCATTGCTAGTAGATCCATTGCTGCTTCCCAGTATAGGAGCATTCCTGAATGTTACTCAATAAAAGTACTTTTTTTTTGGTAAATCCCAGACTCCTCACCACAGAGTATAATACGTTATCATTGAATTTTTGTTGGCCTGGTAAAGTCATCTCTAATTTAATTTCTGATAGCTTTTATATTTATTAAGATTTAAACTTTTATTGAAAGAAAGAGTATATGTTTTGAGTTAATTTGGATAAGGAAATTGAAGGGACTTTTCTCTCCCCCACTAAGTTTTTGTTTTCAGATGTAAATACATTTATTGTATACTTTTTTGGTATCTACATAGCTGTTTTTTTGTGTGTTTTTTTTGTGTTTTTTTTTTGTCTGTTCATTTTTTGCATGTTTTTAATTTATTTTTTCTTTATTGATTAAGGTATTACATATATGTCCTTAAACCCCTATTTTCCCCTACTCATGCCCTCACCCCCCCCTCCCTTGGGGTCTGTGTCTATTGGTTCTACATCAAAATAAAAAGCTTTTGCACAGCAAAAGAAACCATCAACAAAACAAGAAGAGAGCCCAAGGCATAGGAGAAGATATTTGCCAATGTTATCATCAATAAGGGTTTAATCTCCAACATTTACAGGGAACTCATACAACTTAACAAAAGGAAGATAACCCAATCAAAAATGGGCAATACCTAAATAGATATTTTTCAAAAGAAGACAGAAGGAAGGCCAAGATATGAAAACACTCAAAGTCACTAATCACCTGAGAGAAGCAAATCAAAACAACAATTTGGTACCATCCCATATCTGTCACAATTGCTATCGTCAACAAATCAACAAACAACAAGTGCTAGCAAAGGTGCCAGGAAAAAGGAACCCTCATGCACTGCTGGTGGGAATGCAGATTGGTGCAGCCACTGTGGAGAACAGTATGGAGTTTCCTCAAAAAAACTAAAAATGGAATTCCCATTGGACCCAGTGATCCCACTTCTAGGAATATATCCCAAGAAATTAGAAACACCAATCAGAAAAGATATATGCACCCCTATGTTCATAGCAGCACAATTCACTATAGCTAAGATTTGAAAACAGCCTAGGTGGCCATCAGCAGATGAGCAGATTAAAAAACTGTGGTACATCTACACAATGGAATATTACACTGTGGTAAAAAAAAGAAGAAATTCTTATCATTTGCAACAGCATTGATGGAACTGGAGAGTATTATGCTAACTGAAACATACCAGTCAGAGAAAGATAAATATCATATGATCTCACTCATTTGTGGAATACAATGAACAATATAAACTGATTAACAAAAACAGATCCAGAGACAGAGAAACATCAATCAGACTGTCAAACCTCAGAGGGAAGGTAGGGGAAGGTGGGAGTAAGGGGGAGAGATCAGCCAAAGGATTTGTATGCATGCATATAATCATGATAGCTTTTAATTAGAATAGTCTAAAAGAGCTTTGAAATAGTTGATGCCATCATTTGGCCCAAAAGGGAAGTAGCAAAACCTTTAATAAGGCTTTTTCTGACATATGTGCTTTTATGTTACTAGATTTGACAATCTTTAAGCATAGAAAGAGAGGGATGAGAAAAGGAAGAGGAAGAAAGAACTCAAGAGAGGAGAGGAAGTGGGGGACAAATAATAGAAAAATTACAGCTTTGATAGTGTTATCAAATTATTGACCAAATCACTACCCCAGATTTGTCACCAGATTTCTCAGATCTCTGAGTAAAAGTTGGGAGAAGTTCAATTTCCCACACATAAAAAACTTTTTTTATGCCAACATAGCCTCTATTTTTGTGACTACAGCCTTTTTTTGTCAATTTTATTTTGTACTGGTTTCAAGAATATAGCTTAGTGATAAAACAGTCATACACTTTCATAGCGTTCCTCTCAATATTTCCAATGCCCCAACTGGCATCATACATAGTTATCACAATATTATTGAATATATCCCTTATGTTTTATTTATGTCCCTATAATTATTCTGTAGTTACCAGTTTGTACTTCTTAATCCCTTCATCTCTTTCATTTAGTCCTACAGCTTTTCTCCCATTAGCCACCAGTTCCTTCTAAAATTGAGTCCCTTTCAATTTTGTTTATTTTGTTCTCTAGATTTCACATATAACCAAAATTATATGGTATTTGTCTTTTCCTGACTTATTTCACTGAGCACTAGACTCCCTAGGTCTGTCTATCCATGCTGTCACGAATGGATATGTCTTTTAGCTATCCATATGTCCTCTTTAGAGAAGTGTCTATTCAGGTCCTCAGCCCATTTTTTAATTAAATTGTTTGTTTTTTGGGGTATTGAGCAGTATGAATACTTTATACTGGGGCTTTTAAGAACAAACTATCACTTCTCAGACAAAGCTAAACATGAATGTAGCAGCATTTTAATCTCAAGTACCCCCCCTCATCACCCCCACTTCTAGCAAGTAGAGCTTAGAAACACCACACCTATCAAATATTTCTTCAGAAATGCCAGACAGATTGCTGGGATTTTTTAAAAGTTCTACTTTTTTTTTCTCTTTTTGACATTTAGACAGATTGAGTTTGAGAGAGGAAGTGACTCTGAGCCCAGACTGCCCCGCACCACTGTCAGAGAAAATAACTGAAGTAAAATGAAGTGATAATATACTGTAGAATATTTAACAGAGAGCAAAAGGCAGGGAAATGGCAATCTGGGAATATACAACTGATCCCCAAAATAGATGCAGTCTCCGGTGCCAGGACAGATGCCAAGTACAGTAGATCATAAAATGGTAAAATTCCCTCTGCCCTGTGGGCTCTGTGCTGACACGGGGAAAGCGGTTCCCCAATAGTCAGAACAGCTGGGTCTTTATTCCCAGTTTGTCTATCATTTGTCCTGGACCCTACCAACTTTCCTGTCTCCTTCTTTCTGTATGTTCATCAGTGAGAGACCCGGTAAGTAACCACCTTAATGATGGCCACACGTTGCAGTAGGATTAATGACAGATACAACTGTGGGCTCTTACGTCATGTTGTGAATGAAATCAGAGGGTTTTGTGGAGGACATTAGCAAAGCTCTTCCCATTTCATAGAGGACTCGGGTGACCAAGGACATATGGATTTCTCTCCCAAGGAAAGACATGACAAATTGAGTGGTGAAGGAAAAATACAACCCCTCTGTGTGCTCAAGGAGAAACCTGCCACCTTCTGGGGAATGGGCTATACCCATGGTCGGCAAACCACGGCTTGTAAGACACATTTGGCTCTTTGGTGCCTTGAGTGTGGCTCTTCCACAAAATACCACGGCCTGGGCGAGTCTATTTTGAAGAAGTGTTGTTAGAAGAAGTTTAAGTTTAAAAAATATGGCTCTCAAAAGGAATTTCAGTCGTTGTACTGTTGATATCTGGCTCTGTGGACTAGTGATTTTGCCCACCAACGGGCTTACGGTGCGTTAGCCTGATGCAAAGGTTGAAAAATTGGCAAAACAAGCCATCGATTGCTAAAAGCCACAGAGAAAGGATAGAGGCCTCATGGGAGAGGAGTATTTTTTTTATATATATTTCTGTTAAATTTTATTTATTTTCATTTTTTTATTTTTATTTTTTTATTTATTATTTTTCCCCTTATTGCCCTCCCCACCCCACTCCCCGTACATGCCCTTATCCATCCCCCTCCCCCCCCACTGCCCTGTATCCACTGGCTATCCCCACACACACACATGCATACAAATCCTTCCATTGATCTCCTATAGGCCCCTCCTCCCCAACTTCCCCAGCCTTCCCACTGTAGCAAGACAGTCTGTTCATTGCTTGTTTGCCTCTGGGGAGAGGAATATTTTTAAAGGAGACTGCTACCTCAGATTCATGATGGGATTGGGGAGGTCTACATTTGAGGAAGGCCTGCTTGTTTTTTTGTTGTGTGGGTAAAAGAGGGTGTCATTTTCTTTCCTCAACTCCTGGCAAATTTTCAATGAATCCTTGGACTAAGGTTTTCTAGTGGGCACATGACCCTAGACTGGCTAGCACTGAAGGCTGAGCTGAACATGGACTGAAAGAAAGAGAAAAAGGGTTTCTCTTGCTTTCTTTTTTTAAATCCACTTTTTTTTCCTTTCCTGCCTTTCTTTCTTCTGTCACTTCTTTCTTTCTAAATCAAAGACACTCTAACATCTTATACAAGAGAAAAACACATAACTGGTTAATGAGAAAGGGGTTAGGATGGAGAAATAATTAGGGAAAAAAATGACAAAAAGAGTCAAAAGAAATCTGTGCAGGAAATTTTCCTGCGAGCCATACATTATGAGATACTATGCACTTTATAATCCATATATGCTCTATGGACAGTTTCTCACTGAAAAAAAAAATGAATACTCCAGATCCCTAAACACGAAACATGAAGGGACTTTAAAGGCTGGATGAAGTTGTTCCAGGTGTGTGAGCCTATACAATTTTAGTAAAAAAGGAGTTGCCACTTGTGAAAAATTCAAGTTGCTCTGATTTGAGGCAGAAATGAGATCAGGAAGAAGAGTTTGCCCAGAATTTCTTTTCAAACCTTGTGGTTTTCAGAGTATAAGTTTCTGTAGTTTTGGGAGAAAGAAACACCCAATTCAATGAAGAAAAGTTTATAGAAATTTTAGAACATTTTTTATCAAATAGGTCTTCTAATATGTTAATTGATAAGTTGAAACTAGTTCTCCTTCAGATTTATAGGGATTTAAAAAGTGTAAATAGGGCCCAACTGGTGTGGCTCAGTGGTTGAGCACTGTCCTGTGGATCAGGAGGTCACAGTTTGAGTCCTGGTCAGGGCACATGCCCAGGTTGTAGGCTTCATCTCCTGGTGGGGGATGTGTGGGAGGCAGCCTATCAATGATTTTCTCTCATCATTTATGTTCCTATCTCTCTCTCCCACTCCCTCTCTGAAATCAACACACACACACACACACACACACACACACACAGATATATATATATATATATATATATATATATATATATATAGAGAGAGAGAGAGAGAGAGAGAGAGAGAGAGAGAGAGAGAGAGAAAGAGGCCATATTATTATAACTACCTGACATTTGTATGCAAATTAGCCATAATCATATGGGATATGGAAGCCAAAATCCTGTTTGAACACCTTTGCTGTCTGCAGTTACCAAGATTAAACATCTCTAATTCACACAGGAACACAAGGATTGGACAATCAAGCATTGGATAAAAGTCATGTGGTCTGATGAATCACATTCCCAGTTGCATCATGCAGATGGCAGAGTGTGAATTTCACAGAAACAGCATGAAAGCATGCACCCCACATGCCTGAGTACAACCCTTCAAGCTGGTGGGGGCAGTGCTATGGTTTGGGGCATGATTTGGACACTTTAATTCATGTGGAACTATGTCTGAACAACATACCTAAGTATTGCTGCTGATCAAGTTCATCCTATCATGTTGATGGCGCATCCTGATGGAGATGGTTACTTCCAACAAGACAATGCACCATGCCACCATGCTCATATTGTGCAGGAGTGGTTTCAAGAACATTAGGGAGACTTTTCCTTGCTTAGGTGGCCCCCACAATTACCCGATCTCAATCCAATTGACATTTGTGGGATAAAGTTAAAAGAGCCACCAGGCAGCTGATTCCGCAACCATCAAATCTCACACAACTGGACAGTGCTATTCATCAGGTATGGAGTCAGATTCCTCACATCACCTTTCAACATCTTGTGGAGACAATGCTAAGAAAAATCGCTGCAGTATTGGAGACAAAAGGTAGCCCAACAAAAAGCATTGATGGGGTGGTCATAATAATCTGGCCACTTAGTGTGTGTGTGTGTGTGTGTGTGTGTGTGTGTGTGTGTGTGTGTATTGGAGGCCTGGTGCATGAATTCATGCATAGGTGGGATCTGGCCAGCCTGGCCAGGGGACATGGGTGGTTGGCCGGCCTGCCTGCTGGTCAAAATTCTGGTCGAGGGGACAATTTGCACATTAGCCTTTTATTATATAGGATATACACTGAGTGGCCAGATTATTATATGTTATATATTATATGATTATTATAATAATCAATTTGCATGTTTCTCTTTTAGTAGTGTAGATAGGCTCACATAGAACAGGAGACCCAAAGACACATTAGGCAGTGAGGCTTATATGTCATTCTGGACTACCTAAAGGGAGGCAAGAGTGGAGGATTTCAAAGGAAACGTAGGCAATTCACAGGTAGATGCAAAAGAGTAAACACAGAGTGGACAAATTCTTGTAGGGCCACCCAGAAACCCTGGAACTCAGAGGGAACCTAACAAAACACTCGCTTGGATCTTCCTTGTCTGCTACACTTAATTCATATATGCTAAGGTGATATGCTAAGGTTCCCTTCCAGAAGCAGGCTTTTCTATCTGAATTTCTTTAGGCAGGTAAAGGGGGGAGGGAGATAACACACACACACACACACACACACACACACACACACACACACAACTCTTCTTAAGTATGTTGGGTTTTAATTGTTTTTAGGTCAAAATCATTTGCATGCAGGGGTGGCCCATTTGGGGAGACTTGCTTTAGATCACTACAATTGCTTGTGCAATTTAATGATGATAATGATAATGATAATAATGCTATTAAGTTATTAGCAGCCATAAAGTACCAGATATCTTAGATACATTATATGTGGTTCCTAAATGAACTGTCTTAAGTAGGAAGATGAAGAAACTGAAATTCAAAACTGCCAAAGATGACAGAAGTGGCACAGCTGAACTTGAACTCAGTTTCCTTGTTCTGTGCTCATTCCGCATCCTTACACCCATCTATTTAATCTGGCAATATTTAGGACACCATATGGGAAATAAATGACATTGTCTCTACAAGCATTCTCTATTCTTTGAAAGTACAAATTTCCCAGAATAAACTACAAGCCAAACTAGCACTGAGATAGAACTGTGGTGGACAGCACACATTTGTGAAATGTTAAACAAAAAAAAAAATCAAAACTAACTTCTTTGTTGTTGTTGTTGTTTAGCAAAAAACAAAAAACAAAACACAACCAAAAAAAAAAAAAAAAGATTCTGGTTCATGCCAGAATATGTCCAGTGGTAAAAGAGACATTATTTATTCTGGGAACTCTACATCTATCGCTAATTCTTTGTTTTACATAATGTTATGCTCTTAATTTTGATGAAGTTGTAAGATCCCATCATGCTATTCCCATGTGCTGTGTTCCCTGAATGTTAATGATATGAAAGTAGAACAATCTTCCTATACAAAGAAAAAGGATGGGGAGAAAAGAGGCTGCCTGACAATCTCGATTAAGGTTTCCCTCTGATACACAGGACACCATTTGAACCTGTAGCAATTTGCTGGCACGGGGAGTATGAAAAGCATATTCGATGGATGAGAGGAAGGCTGACAATCCCTTCTATTAAACTGGCAATTGACCATCTGTTTCAAAGGGGAGTGTTTAACCTGAGGTAATCATGGTGAAACAGCTTGATGATGTGAGTCAGTCTTTTTATTTTTTTATGGGTGGGGATGAGGTAGGATAGGACTAGCTAAAATACAGACATACTATTTAGAATCATGGGCACACTTTCAGTACATTTTTGAGCACCTTCTCCCCAAAACAACCAGAAAAAAGTTACTGCATTCAATATGCAGTTAAACAAAATTAAATTTAAGCTCTGTCCCCTAATATTTCTTTTTAAAAATATACTTTTAATTGCTTTTAGAGAGATCAGAAGGAAAAGAGGGGAGAGAGAGAAGCATTGATTACTTCCTATACAAATCCTGACCAGTGATCAAACCCACAACCTGCGTATAAATGTGCCAGGACCTGGAATTGAACCAGTGACCTTTCAGTGCATTGGACAATATTCAACCAACTGAGCAACACCAGCCAGGGTTATCCCTAATATTTTTTTAGTAGAATAACTTCTAGCCTCAGATGAGATTTATACTTTGTTGCTGGTATTTTTCCATTCCTCTTAGAACCTCCATCTTAGAAGGTATTATGGCCAAAGGATTTCTTTTTCTTTTAATTAAATCTTTATTATTCAGATTATTACATTTGTTTCTCTTTTTTCCCCTCCATACCTCCCCTCCACCCAGCTCCCACCCTACCTCTACCCTTACCTCCCCCACCATTGACTTCATCCATAGTTGTATGATTTTTGTCCAGTCTCTCCCTGTACACCCCTCACCCCTTTCCCCCTGAGAATTATCAGTCCACTCCCTTTCTGTGCTCCTGATTCTATTATATTCACCAGTTTATTCTGTTGATCAAATTTTTAATTCACTTAATTTTTAGATTCACTTGTTGATAGATATGTATTTGTTATTCATAATTTTTTGTCTTTTACCTTTTTCTTCTCCCTCTTCTAAAAGAGTACCTTTCAGCATTTCATATAATACTGGTTTGAAGTTGATGAACTCCTTTAGCTTTTTCTTATCTGTGAAGCTCTTTATCTGCCCTTCAATTCTGAATGATAGCTTTGCTGGATAGAGTATTCTTGGTTGTAGGTTCTTGCTATTCATCATGTTGAATATTTCTTGCCACTCCCGTCTGGCCTACATTGTTTCTGTTGAGAAATCAGCTGACAGTCGTATGGATGCTCCCTTGTAGGTAATTAACTGTTTTTATTTTGCTGCTTTTAATATTCTCTCTTTGTATTTTGCTCTTGGTATTTTAATTATGATGTGTCTTGGTGTAGTCCTCTTTGGATTCCTTTTATATGGGGTTCTGTGTGATTCCTGGACTTGTAAGTCTATTTCTTTTACCAGATGTGGGAAGTTTTCAGTCATTATTTTTTTAAAAAGGTTTTCAGTATCTTGCTCTCTCTCTTCTTCTGGAACCCCCACAATTCTGATGTTGGTACACTTGAAGCTGTCCCAGAGGCTCCTTATATTATCTTCACATTGTTGGATTCTTTTCTCTTCTTGCTTTTCCAGTTGAATGTTTTCTGATTCATTATATTTCAAATATTTGACTTGATTCTTGCCTTTCTCTAGTCTGCTGTTAGGACTCTGTATAATATTTTTTATTTCAGTCAGTGTATGTTTAATTTCTAGTTGGTCCTTTTTCATCTCTAGTTGGTCCTTTTTCATCTCCTGTTGGGTCTTGCTAACTTTATCCAACTTTTCTAGGATATTCTTGAAAACCTTATAAGCGTGGTTTTGAACACTATATCCAGTTGTTTACTTTCCTCCATTTCTTTTGTTTGTGATCCCTTCCCTTGTCTCAGCATTTTCACTATGCCGGGAGAACTTCTGTGTTGGATTCAGCCTTATGATACAAGAGTTGCAAAACTGCAAAAGCCTCTCTGTTGAGCTTGGGATGGATGGAGTCTCAGGGCTTAACAGACTGCCTTGCCTTCCAGTCGGCCCTGCCCTCCATGGCCCCTGAGTCTCAAGTAACTGGGTAATCGTTGGAGCAGTCCCTGTGCATGCGCCCGCTCTCTCGAAGTGCCTCTAGACTGCTGTCCCTCTGGCTCCTCTGCGCTCCAGAACCATATTAGTCTGGGTCCCCAGAGTTTCATCCGAAACTGGGGTTTAGTGGAGTTAGAAGTTGCACAGTTGGGTGGGTCTGTCTCCCACCCACTGGTGAAAGCCAGCAGCACAATCAGCAGTCGGTCCTCTGTGTGCAGTGCTGTGTTCGCCACCAGACTTCTGATCTTTTGTGACTCCCCTAAATTTCCGTGCACTTCTCCCTTTTCACAGTCTTTGTGAGACAGACAGGAACTAAACATGGAATTATTACATACTAGAGGCCCGGTGCATGAGATTCATGCATGGGGGTGTGGGAGTTGGAGGGGTGGGGTCCCTCAGCCCAGCCTGTGCCTCCCTCTCACAGTCTGGGGTTCTCACAGTCCAGACCCCCACTCCTTACTTCCTGCTTGCAGGAGAGTCGGCGGGAGAGGCTCGGCTGTGCTCTCCAGCCATGAGCCTGGCTTCTGGCTGATTGGTGCTCCCCCAATGGGAATGCACTGACCACCAGGTGGCAGCTCCTGCATTGAGTATCTACCCCCTGGTGGTCAGTGTGCATCATAGCAACTGGTTGTTCTGCCGCTCAGTCTATTTGCATATTATGCTCTTATTATATAGGATAGGATACATCAGATAATGATAGATGCCAAAAAGACAAAATAAATCATGAAAGGGGATATAAAATGCTGAAAAGGGGATTGCTGAACTTTTAGGTGCAATGACATTAAAGACCCCAAAGGAGGAAAATAATGCAGCTATCTCAGGGATGATGACTCTAAACCTGTGATCTCCAAAAGCAGATTGCTCAGGTGTAGGACATTTCCATCACTCCAGAAAGTTCTGTTGGGTAGTCTGCTGGAACAAACAGCTAATACAGAGCCTTGGAAGCAGAGAGCTATGGGAGAAGCAACAAGGAGGCCAGCGTGGCTGTTGCTGAGTAAAAGTGGGGAGGCAAGTAGGAGACTGAGCCAGAGAGCTAAGGAGGAGCCAGAGCATGCAGAGCTTCTCACACTTCCGGTGTGGATTTTAAGGCATCACTCTGAGCAAGAAGGGCAGCCTCCGGAACGTGTTGAGCGTAGAGTGACATGAGTCTGATTTGTTGTTTTGAAAATTAAATAAAAGAGGCGAGAATACAAGTTAGGAGACATTGCAGTCATCAAGGAAGAGGTGGTGATGCTTGGAATAGAAGGTAGTTGTGAGAGAGAAAATATGTTTTTATGTATAATTTTCACATACATCAAGTAATAAATGACAAAGAAAAAATAAATAAATCTAATATGCCATTGAGATTATTCATTCATAGGTGATGGACCATGTGAGAACAAACTATTAAAAATGAATAGATATGACAGATAGGCAGAGAAAATGAAAATTAAGAATGGCTGAAGTTTCCTTTTCAATCAAATTTCTCTAAAGGCTGATGGTTAGTGATTCATTATTTTGTTTCAAACAACACTGCACATACACCCCAAGGAATCATGAACTATTTAGTCACAGTTATTTCAATATTAATTAATTGGTCAGGTCCTGACAGAAAGTATCAGAAGTTTGAAAAGGGATGGAAACAAAGATAGCAAATTTTGCTATTTTTCTAGGGACCAGTTCAGAGACTAGCAAGACTACACAAAAGTTATAATTTCTGGAAACCCAAGATGTTTTGTGGCATCTTCTGAAACATAAATGAGTTGAATGAACTGCCCCGCCAGCTCCTATATCTCTCCTTGAACTTGATTGGGCTAAGAGCATGGTGATCACTCCGGCAGTCAACGGCATTGTTTCCTGAGGTTCTGAGAAAATGCTTGCTAGCATTTGGCTTGATAACTTTATAATGAGAATAAGGGTGGCAGAGAAACATGAGAGAGGCAAGGAACTGTAGGTTGTGAGGGCCGGAGAATCCTGCTATTTTTGGTTTCATAAATACCCTAATATTAACTTTTCAGTCAGCCATCATTAATTTTTGTCCTGCCTGCCTATCTGTAATACCCATTCCCTTTCAATAGCTTGTTCCCATTACAAACTCTTTAAGAGTTGGATAATGGAAAAATATTTGAGGGCTTTACTGTATTTCTGAGTGATGGAAAACACTTATTTCATATAGATGTAAGTAATATGAGAACAGATTTTGGGCGGGACTTTGTATAGGAAGCCATGCGAACAGTGAAAAATTGAGTATTTCGCTTGAGTTGAAATGGTAGTCATAGTGCAGCCGTAGCAAAAGGGGATTTGATGTAGTAATAGGAGCTCTCACCAAGCAGGCATGTGTGCACACATGGCTATAAAATACCCTATCTTGTGTCTTAGACTAAATTATTTGTCATGAAGATGACTTATCCCATTAATTTTGATCTTTAAATTATGAAATTTTATGTCTACATTTTTTTTAAGTAGAATGTTGCTGGAATGTTTGAAGCATTTTTATATGACCTAAGAATAATATTTCTCCTAAGTATTTCTCTATAAAGATAGTTATTCCGTTAAAAATTTTTAAACAATAGTGAGAATGATAGGAAATGCAAGTTGCATCCAGGGGATGCAAGTTCAAAACAACACTAGCTAAAATGTGGGGAGCATGTACTCTGATCAATACTTCATATGCATTTACTCATTTAACAATTGCCTCAACTTTATAAAGACAGTATGGAAGTACCCATTTCCTACTGAGGAAACTGAGGCACATGGTCGGTCACACAACCAGCAAAAAGCAAAGTCAACATTGCAGACCTGTTCATAGAACTAGTTTGCTTTGCAGAAAAAGGTCGATAAAGACAATCAAAAACTACCATCACAAATCTACTCCAATATCAGCCTGGGCCTCTAATGGCTCAACCAGTTTGACCACTGGGCAAAAATTTGACCATTTGAGTTCAGGGCTCTGGCTGACCCCACTCCCCTCCAACTCTCCAGGAAGACTCCCATCCTCTCTAGTCCCCTCAGGCTGCTCTTGTCATAAATATCCTTCACCTGGAACCCATTACTGTAGGCCTTCCTCCTTTGCTTCTCTTCCTCTGAAACCCTTAATTTATTTTTAACAGTTTCTACTGAATCCTCCCGAATGCTGGCAGAGGACTTTGCCCTTTGCCCTTAACTACTTTCACCTCGAAAATATGGTCCCTATGGCTTATGTAGTTGAGGCTCCTCTTTCTGTCAGACCCGGGACAGAGGTGTGGTTTCCAACTGCCTTGGGTCCTCCTCACCAAAGTGAGAGCTTATTCACCTCCCTCTAATGCTTAATGACCCAATTCTGTCCCACCTCCAGTCTTCATCAGTGCTGTCACCTAACACACATCTAGTCACTTCCCTTGACATTTATGATTCCGAGACGAGCATACATAAACATTAAGAAAAATAAATTGATTGATGTAAAAAGAAGATAAGGGATACATTTAACATATTTAAGGAGATTCGGAGCTATGACAAAAATGGTGAAGTCTGAGACACCAAGGCTTATAATAATAATTTAAAAATTCAAGCTTGTTAGTGAGCTTTAGAGAGCCTAAATCACTTGGTTAGAGCCTGTTCACCTCTTAAACCTCATCCTTCACCACTCCATTCCTCACTCTTTACACTTCAGTTAAATCTTTCTTACCCTGCCTCAAACTGTGCTCATGCTCTCTCTTCTTTGCCACCCCAGACCATTATATTTGCTAACTCCTAGCCTTAAGACTCAGTGTAGCCTAACAATACCCCACAGTCTCCGGTCCAATTGATAAAGGCTTAATCGAAAATTTATAAGGAACTTATAAAACTCACCACACAAAAACAAACAATCCAATTAAGAAGTGAGCAAAGAACCTGAATAAACACTTCTCCAAACAGGACATCCAGATGGCCAACAGGCATATGAAAAGATAGTCATCATCTCTAATCACCAGAGAAATGCAAATTAAAACCACAATAAGATAGCACCTCATACCTGTCAGAATGGCTACCATCAATAAATACACAAATGACAAGTATTGGCAAGGATGTGGAGAAAAGGTATCCTCATGCACTGGGGGGGGGGGGGCAGGGGGAATGTAGACTGGAGCAGGCACTTTGGAAAGCAATATGGAGTTACATCAAAAAATTAAAAATGAAACTGCCTTAATGTTCAGATTCCACTTCTAGGAATATATCTAAAGAAACGCAAAACGCAAATCCAAAAGAATATATGCACCCTGATGTTCACTGCAGCATTATTTACAATAGCCAGATTTGGAAGCAGCTCAAGTGGCCATCAGTAGATGAGTGCATAAGAAAGCTATGGTACATATAACAATGGGCTACTACTCAGCCATAGAAAGGAAGGAAATCTTCTTTTGTGGCAGCCTGGATGGACCTGGAGGGTGTTATGGTAAGTGAAATAAGCCAGCCAGAGAAAGACAAGTAGCAAATGATTTCACTTATATGTCAAATATAACGAACAAAACTAACAAAGTGGAGACAGACGCATGGATACAGGGAACAGACTGATAGCTATCAGAGG
>PVJN01040300.1:0-19356 GCA_004026805.1 Lasiurus borealis | reverse complement strand
AGACCAGGGGAAGAGAGGGGAGGGAGCCACGTAGGCCGTGGGCAGCCGGGGGGAGCGGTGCGGGTGGGGCTGCGGAGGGGACGGCAGGGGCTATAATTAAAGGGAAAATATAGAGTTTCCAGCGAGGCAGGCTGGAGACGGCGAGGAGGGCCGGGCCTTCGTCAATTATCCCCACCATGTGGCACCCGCTTGTGGCCCGAGAGCGGCCCCCGCCTAGTGCCAGCGACGGCAGGGCCGGCCCGGGGGCTGAGGTGCTGAGATGGCAGTTCCTTTCGCCTCCTCCAGCGTGGGATGTGGGCGAGGGCTGGCCCCCCACAGAGCTTGAGGGTCTCGGGTCTCGCTCCTCGGAAAGGTGGACCCTTTAGACTGGTCATCGGGGGGCAGGGTGTCCCGGGCTTGGGGTGAGAGCTGGTGTGACCCGGCCACCTCCCTGCTTGCTGAGTTGTCTCAGCCGAAAGGACTGGTGCCTACAGCCCCCTCCCCACGTGCTCCCTGTCCAGGCCCCCCTGCCCTCTGCCCTCCATCCCCCTTAAAAAAAGATGAAACCTCAGTGATGTGGCTGGGAAGTGGCTACATCGTGGGCCTGGAGTTCTAGAGAGTGTTCAGAGACCCCTAGGGAGGTGGGTGCATGTGACCGTCACTGCCCGCACTGTCCACCGTCAGACTCGCAGCCCAGGGGCGCCGGGCCGGGGGTTTCTGAGCATCCCTTCCACGTGGCACTGAGCGGAGGAGGCTCGGGCCCTTCTCTGCCACTCTTCGACTTGAAACGCTTGGCGGGTGCCCAGCCCGAAGATGTGTCTTTAATTTCTGCAGCATGACAGCGAGAGGAAGAATGTGCTTGGGGTCTCCTCCCAGCCTGGCTGGGCCTCCTTGGCCAGGACGGAGGGCTGGAGACCAGGGGGAGAGGAGAGGGGGAGGGAGCTGGGGCCGAAGAAGGGGAGGAGACGCCACCTCATCTTTAGGAAACTCTGAAGCTCTGGCTTCTTGTGGAATGTAAGACTTTGTCCGGCATTTGCAGTGGGGGGAGCAAAAGCCAACGTCTCCTTCCCCCGCGTCCAAGAAATGGTAAAGTCATCAGCACTTAGGGGGAAAAAAATTCCTCAAGAAGAAAAACAGAAAGAGGAAAATGCTGAGCTCTGAATTCACTCCCTCTCCAAATTTCCCCAAGTGCCCTCTCTCCACAGGGTGGGGGGGGGCAGGCCTGTGCTCCCCAGCTCCCCCTCCCTCTGGAGCCCCTCAAGCCCCCAGCTGGGACTCCATGGTGGGGGACAGGGAGAAGAGACAGCCCAGGTGTTGCTGCACCTGATGAGCAGGTGGGCAGCCCTTCCAGCTGCTCTGGTTCCCAAGGTCCTGGGGCCCCCCTCCCTGTTTGAGCATCCCTCCAGAATGCTCCCCACCCCCCACGCCACTGGTGACACAGAAAGGGTCCCTGGGAGTGGGAGGGGATGACAAGAGCGAAGGGGAGGGTCTAAGAGTGAGACTGCAGTGAAGACCTGGGTCTTCAGACAACCCTCTTCATGGAGCCCTGCACCTGTCTGTTGAGAGAGAAAGTCAGGGGGCGTCTGGGGACAGACCCCAGGTGGGTGGGATCCTCCCTTCCTTCCCTCCCATCAGGCCCTTCGGCCCTCTGCTCAGCTCCTTAGCTGCCAGACACAGCTTGGCTCCTCTGTGCCTCCGCTCCACCCGAGCCCGTTGGCCTCCTGAGAAGCCTCTGACTCTCATCCTTTCCACGTTTAGCGGGAAGGAGACGGATTCAGTCTGGCCGTGTTGAGTGTCAGGGTTGGAGAGGGGATGAGGAACCCACGCAGGAAACGGACCGAGAAAAGGAAAAGCAGGACAGCAAGGAGGAGAGGGGCGGTGGGTGTCACGGAGGCAGAGGGGAGAAGGGGGGACAGGGATACGCCGCCGCAGAGAGGGTTCCTAGGAGGAGGAAACTGCTCCCAGGATGTGGCAACATGGCAGCTCCCTGTGAGCTGTTCTGGTGGCCTGCTGGGTGAGGACGCCAGACAGGAGTGGGCCGAGGAGGGAGCCGGCGACCTGGAAACGGGGTCAGAGTGGACAGCTCGGAGGAGGAGTTCAGCTGTGAATGGGGAGGAGCGGAGATACCTCATTGTCCGTCCCTTCCTCCTTCCCGTTTTTCTTTCTTTCACTCTCCCCACTGTCACTCCTGTCTGCCTTCCTGTCCTCGGCCTCCCTCCACTTTCTCCCAATGGGACTTGGCTTCTTTTAAACCCTTCCACGCTCTGGAGTTTTTTTTTGTTTTTTTTTTTTTTTTTATGAGCTCCAGTTGCCTTTATTTATTATTATTTATTTATTTTGCTCTTCTTTACTCTTTTCTTCTCTTCCCAGGTGACTTGAGCCTCAAATACCTGCATCCAGGCCCAGCCTCGGCCTCATTCTCTTTGAGAGCAAGACCTGGGCCCAGGATCCTTTCTAGTTGGGGCACATCCTGCCCCAATTATGGCCCCTCCCAGCTCCAGAGGGGGATGTTTGGGGGCAGAAGAACCAGGAAGAGCGCTGGGCTGAGCTGGGAGGAAAGGGCGGGGGCATGGGCCACAGGTGACCCTAGGACCATCCTCCTAGCTCTGCTCCCCAGGCCCAGCTCCAGCCACCCTGCCAGGTCCCAGCCGTCTCAGCTGGGAATAATGGGCTGGATGGGGACGTTGTCAGGCTTGGGGGCCCACGTCCTCTCTTGCACTCTGTGCTGATGACAAGCAAGGGGCTAACGCCTGCTGGAACGAGAGAGCACGATAGGGCAGGGACCAGTCAGCGTCCTCATCTACGCATCTCTCGCCTCTCGAGGTGTCTGGAGGCAGATCAGGGTCTCAGCCCAGGTTGGAGAGAGTGAGCTCACGGAGGTGTTATTTACGTCTTTCTGGTTGGGTTCAATAAATCCTGTGCCTGTCCTATCCCATTCCCCAATTCTTTCCCTTTTTCCCTTCTTTTATCGCCTTCGCCCTTAACCTTTTCCCTCTTCAGGTATTTTCCTTCCTTTTCTTAGTTCTTTTCATTCCTTTCCCTCTCTCCTCCGCCTCTGGCTGGTTGTCCCACACCTCCACCCACACACTCTTCCGGCATCTCTGGTGCTCCCTGGGGCCCTGTATCCCAATGCCCAAGCTACAGGGAGAGCAGGGAGCGCAGTTGGGAGGGGCGGGTCAGAGGCTTGCATTTCAACCAAATGTCTGGTTCAAGTGTTCAGGATAAGGATGGAGAGGCTCCTTTGAGGCTTAGATTTTTGTTTCTTTAAATACATATTTTATTGATTTTTTACAGAGAGGAAGGAAGAGGGATAGAGAGTTAGAAACATTGATGAGAGGGAAACATCATTCAGCTGCCTCCTGCACACCTCCTACTGGAGATGTGCCCCCAACCAAGATACGTGCCCTTGACTAGAATCGAACCTGGGACCTTTCAGTCCACAGGCTGACACTCTATCCACTGAGCCAAACCAGTTAGGGTGAGGCTTAGATTTTTTTTAAAAATATTTAAGTGAGTGGGGCAGCCTGTCCAGATCCTGATTTCCTTCGTTCACTCCCACTCCCATTGTCCCCACAGATCAGCCTCAGTCACAAATGTCTGGTGTCTTCCACTTCTCCATCTGCTACCAGTCCTTCCTCCAGCAAACCTGAAATTCTGGCTGAAGCGGGGCATTCCCACCCTGCTGGTTTGCACCAGCCCTGGGCAGAGCACCCCTTTAGACATAGTCTGATCTGGATGCAGAAAGGATCCAGAATTATTCATGAAACAATTATTTGCTGGCTACTTGGCATTCAGTGTCTGCCTTCATGGAGCTTATGTCTGGTAGAGACAGACATGAATGAAATGACATATATGAATGTGTAACTGCAACTGTAACGTTTACACAGGAAAGGAACGCAAAGCTCTGAGTGGCAGGCATTCCAGGGAGTCTACCTTCGGCCTGGGGACCCAGTAAGGCATTCCCAAATAGGTTGACATGAATAGAGATAACTTAGGTAAGGGGTAGATGCAGGGTAGGGGATTGAGGTGGGCATGATGGTACCACACATGCAAAGGCTCTGGGGCAGGAGGGAGCATGACAAGTTCTGGATGCCTACAAAATCCAGAGAAGACCAGTATGGCTGAAGCACAGGAAGCAAAGGCCAGGCAGACCCAAGAAACCCACTAGGGGTGTTAGTTTTTGTCCTGAGGTGTCTGACGCAGAGAGGGTCTCAATCACGTCTGCATTTGAAAGGATCATCATGGCCACTTGGTGCAGGAGATACGGAAGGAAGGCTGTGGTGGAAGGGGGCTGCTGCAGGCGCCCAGGTGAGAGCAGATGAGAGCCTGGACCAGGTTGAAGGGGATGGAAAGAGAGAAGAGGATGGATTCTATAGGAGGCAGAATTGACAGACGTTGGGGTTGGGTTGGTCTTGGAGTGTGGTGGTGGGGAGCACAGACGGTTCCTGGTCTTCTGACCTGAGAGACAGGCGGTGTGGTGCTTTGGAAGAGACGAGGCTCAGCAAGGACCCTGTTTGGGGAAGACCCTGAGTTCCGTGTCTATTGCAGACACTCTAGTCAACTCTACTGAGTGGATGGTTACTACAGACTTTCCGGGGTCAGCCTGTGCTGAAGAGTGCTCTGCCCTCAGAGAGTGGAGAGTCAGGAAGGGAAATAAAGGAAACACAGAAATGTCTCTCACTCGAGGCAGCACCGGCTGGGTGACTTTGAGTTAGTTGCTTCATCTCCCTGAACCTCGTTTTTCTAACCTGTGAAATGGGGTCGCAGCAGGAAGGCCACCTTGCTGGCCTGTGTCATTTCTGGTAAATGGAAGTCTCAGGGAGGCACAAAGAGTGATGAGAATGGCAGTGAGAGATGAGGTAGGTTTTATGGGGGGAGGTTGCTTTTGAGTTGGGCCTGGGAGGACCAGTGTTAGGGCTGGAATGTAGGGTTGGAATGGCAAGGTGGAAGGGAAGGCATGCCACGTCTGGGAACACACACACACACACACACACACACACACATTCTTGAGGTGAAGGGGGAGGGAAAAACAGAAGGCCATGGGCAGAGGAAACATGGAAGATAAGGCTGGACAGGTAGACTGGGGACAACTTAGAGGCTTGGAATTCTGGGAGAGGAATTTATAATCAATTCGGTGGCCACAGAGAGCCAGGAACTGCTTGAGTAGGGCATGGCTGTGAACCTTGGCCAAGGACTTGTCCAGAGAACCTCCACCTTGGTGACAGCAGAACTCAAGAGAGAAGGCTGTGGACCTTCAGGGAAAGGGACGATGCAAGGAAAGTGTATGGGATTTGTGGGTCTCGGACCAACAAGAAAACATGGCATGGGAGCAGGCAAAGAGGTAGACCAGATGACCCCTTCAGAGTTGGGTTTCGACTTCTACTAGATCTTGGAGCCTGACAGTCTTACGGTGGGAATATCACAGGACAATAGATGTTCTGGGGTGAAACCCTGAGTTCATTCTTCCCTGCCCCGCCCAACTTGCACGGAGGAGAAAACGAAGGCTCAGAGAAGGGAAGTATCCGACTTAAAGTTACACGTTTGAGACTGCGGGGTCAGAGGTAAAATCTTTGCCTCATTTCAAGATCTCGAGTGGTGGGGGCAGAGGAGCTTAGAGAGGTTAGGAGAGCAGCTGGAGGTGGGGGGCTCGGCCTGACACAGGGATCCCAGAGAATCCCAGCGCAGGCCTGTGGGGATGTGGCGAGCGCTGCTCTCAGCTCTCGGCTGAGCCATGTGGCCGGAGGGGGAAGGGAGCCTGGTGGGCAGAGTAGAACTGCCACATGGAAGAGGCTTGATGTGAACCATCTGGCCTGGGCGGAGTGCGGGCTGCAGGGAGGGAGGAGCGGGAGCTGGGAAAGAGGCCACGGTGGGCGGGTGGATGGCGGGTTGGGGCTGGGAGTGGCCACCCGGAGGCCCCTACCTTCCAGACTGCTGCAGTCCAGATGCCTTCACAGCCATGGCCTGGCCCATCCAACCCGCTGACCTCATTCCCAGCTCCCCTCCCTTGCAGGCCCCCCTCTGCCTGCCACGTAGACGGGGCTGGAGCTGCATCCACTGCTTGGGGAGGAAGAGCAGACAGGACATGGGTGCCTTGAGCCCAGAGCCCGGCCCGGTCAGGCAGACCTGGGGGAGCAGCTGTGTCCCCTGGGCCTGCTCTAGGCCCCTTCCCCTCCTCAGGAGGAGCCCGATAAAGGGAATGGAGTGGGGTCAGGGGAGGAACTTGACCGTGAAGCAAGTGGGAATGGGCAAAACCAAGGGGGGCTCTTGGGAGGCCAGGTCAGCCATCTCCCTGTTATTCTCAGGCCCGGAGGGGTCCGGACAGGGCAGCTTCCTCTTCCCAAACAGCCAGCTCTCAGGGGAGGGAGCTCCCTGGAGTGTGGGGTCCCCTGTCTGGTCGAAGCTTCGTGCTCCGGCTGTGTTGGGACAGAAGGGGGAGCACATGACGCCCCTTCCCCCTGGGCACCTCTGTGACTGTCACCCCCATCCCGCTCCCAGGCCGGAGCCTCTCCCCAGCGCTGCCTCTTGACCTTCCGCCTTCCCCTTGCCTCCCTGCCCCCCAGGTCCCCGGTCTTCTCTGCAGCTGCCCCAGCCGAACAGGGGGCTGTCCCCACGCCTCTCCTCTCAAGACGTTCCAAGCCCGTGAGTCATCGAGAATGTCTGTTCTGGCTGCTGCTTCCCTCCAGAGGCTGCGGACCCTCTTTCCCCTCCTCCCCTAAACGAGGGGCAAAGGGTGCCCCTCCCCGGCAGGGGCTCTGGAGGAGGGAGAGGGGGAGGGGAGCCAGGGGTGAGACCAGGGAGGCCCCGCTCCCCCAGGGGCCGCGAGGAGGGGGCTTCGAGGACTCCCCCAGACGCCACCGAGAGCGTTTCCAGGCCTTGCTCCTGTCCTAGAGGGGGAAACTGAGGAGGGGCAGGCGGGGGCGGGAGGCCGAGGAGCCAGAACGGGGGTGGACTCGGGCTCCTCCCCCCTCTGTTTTAGGGCCCAGCGTGGCCAAGCTGGGAACGGGCCCAAGCCTCTTTCTGAAGGGCCCTCCCTACGTTCAAAGCCAGGTCTGGCAGGGAAGCTGGAGAGAGGCCACTGCTACCGCCTCGGCCGCAGACTCCAAGGATGACACGTCCTGACTGGGTGGGGAGTCCACGTTTGCAGGAAAGGGGGAGGCCGGGGGCCTGGCCCTTTCCCACAGGCTCCTGCGCCCTGGGAGGCTGCCTCCATCCCCTCCTCCTCTCTGTCTCTCCGCCCGGGCAGCCCCGTTCCTTCTCCTCCTCTTTCTCCTCCTCTCCCTCCTTCTGCAGCCAGAAGAAACAGCTGAGGATGGAGGGGAGGCTGAGGGGAAGGGCAGGAGTTGGGGAAAGTCCCCAATGCCCTCCTCCCCAATGCGTCCCCTTGCCCCCTTCTTCTCCAAGTCCTTGCTCCTCAACCCTGGATCCGTTGTCTAGGGACCAAGGACCTGGCCCCGCTTGGCCTAGTGATTTTGGCCCGACCGGTTCACATCCGGTTACAGAGCCGGTCTCCTCACCCGAGACCTGGGGTCTGGGCAGAAGTCTCCCCCAATGGGGTTGGTCTGTAATTCTGGGTCTTCCCAGTCAGACAGACAGACATTCAGGCACTTAGACACACACATTCACACCCACCAATTCACATACTGCCTGCCCCCCTCCCCCACACACACCCCTGCACACACGCACGTGCACACGCTTTCACACACACATTTGCGCGTGCATGAGGCCCCTTGCTTGCTTTGGGTGCAGCCGCCGCCACGTTTCCTATTTCTCTCTTTCTGACAGCGCCCCCCCCCCTATTTCTTTTCTCATTCCTATGGCACCTCCTCCCCTTCACCTCTCCTTTAATCTCCTCCCCCCGAGGTCACGGGCAGGGCAAAGCCCGAAGGAAGAGTGGGAAATGAGAGGTGAACTTCAGCCTACCATCCATCTGACCCGGGAGGACCCCTCCCACCGCCCTCTCAGGTCGCTGGGCTCTTGTAGAGGTTCTGGGTGGGAGGGAGGTGAAGGAAGGGGTGTGTGTGGGGGGGAAGGAATAGAGCAGAGAAAGGCTTGCTCTTCTCCACCCAGCTGGAATTCCCTTCACTACTCTTTCCCCAACTTCATGAACATTCACGTTCAAAAATCTCTGTGCTGCCGAAACCGGTTTGACTCAGTGGATAGAGCGTCAGCCTGCGGACTGAAGGGTCCCGGGTTCGATTCCGGTCAAGGGCATGTACCTTGGTTGCAGGCACATTCCTAGTAGGGGGTGTGCAGGAGGCGGCTGATCGATGTCTCTCTCATGGATGTTTCTAACTCTATCCCTCTCCCTTCCTCTCTGTAGAAAAATCAATAAAATATATATATTTTAAAAAATCTCTGTGCCATGGACCTCCCGGCCTCCCGTTCTGCATGACGATGTTAGCGTGGCCCCGGGCTGCACCCTTCGAGGAACGTCCACCTCAGGGAAGCTGGTCCGAGCGCGGCCAGGCCCGTTCCAGGGGATGAGCTATCTGTTGGCCAGCGGCGGCGTGGGAACTGGGCAGCGGCGCTCACCCCTCAGACCCAGCCTGACTCAGGGATAACCACAAACAGCTGTGCCAGGCTGGGTTGCAGCACTGCGCACCAGGCCCTCGGAGGTGCGTGCCGTTGTTCCCTCCGGTTTCGGGAGAGGAGAGAGCGGCCCGGAGAGGGTGAGACGGTGGCTGGAGGTCACACAGCGAGGAAGCGGCCGAGCTGCGAGGCAAACCCCGGCCGCCCCACGGGCTGACCCGCTAACTCTGCACAGGCCCAGGGGACCCAGGCTGGAGGCCCAGGGGATGCCCCCCTGCCTGGTCTGAAGAAGCACCTGTGACACGGACATGCCACGCCAGCGGTGTGCACAGATGGGGAGGTGGCAGTGTCACGTGGCAGGAGATGGACCACCGGCCGCACCGCTGCGGCTGGGAGGCCCTGTGGAATTGCCACCTCCCTCCTTCTGCAGAGGAACGCACCCATCATCTCCTCTGGTCCCCACTGCGGCTCTGGGAGATCCGGCCCAGCCCCTCTCTTTTACAGCGGGGGCACCTGGGACTCAGAAGGGCCACGGCACGGCTTAAGAACCCCTTCCCAGAGCCGAGAGAACTCGGCATCCAGAGCAGGCTTCTTCTCATCTCCCTGTGTGCTACCTCATTACCGAGCCACGCAACCACCAGCCACGCAGAGATAATAGCCGCGTGCAACAGGCCACGTGTAACTGGGGAGAATCGGCCCTCCGTCCTGTGGCACATGGTCCTCCGCTCCTCCTCACGGACAACCCCCCCCCCCCCCAGAAAGGCCGTATACCCATTCTGCAGGTGAGGGGAAGACCCCCAGCCAGGAAGTGGTGAAGCTATGATTAGATCCCCGGCCTGCCTGGCCTGGCCTGGCCCCAGAGCCAGCATTCCTCTTACCGCACGAGACTCCCGGCCACCTCACTGTCCTCCAGCCCAGAAGCAGCCCCGCGCCCGCCCCTCCCCCTCTGAGCACACAGGAATGTGGCAGATATGGGAAAAGTAGACCCAGGACGCGCCTGCATGGCATAGCCTGTTTCTGGGTGTTTTCTGTGTGCCGGGCTCTGACCTCAGGGCCGGAAGCGCATCAGCGCTCTGAGTGGATGCGACCATCCTGTGGTGTGGGTTCTGTAAATATCCTTTTCCTCAGCTTACAGGTGAGCTCAGGGGGGCACGTCATTTGCTCAGGGTCACACAGCTAGGAAGGAGCAGAGCTGAGATTTGAACCCTGGCTCTCACCACGATGCCGTAGCCCTTTCTCTGATCGGACTGGGTACCTACTCAGTCACTCGGTCGGCAACAACTACCGGTCACCCGGCTGTGCCCAGCACGGGGCCAGGCCCCAGGCGCACAGGGGTGAACAAAGCACGGGTCCTTCCTGCCGCCTCCAGCTGCCCCTCCCCAGCACCACACAACGGATGGGGCTGTGCCCCCACTCCCTCTTCCTCTTTCCCACGGAGCCTCCTCTCCGCCACTAGGACATGTGGATCTTGGCTCTGGTTTGCATTCGACACCTAGTGAGGGAAAACACTGAAGTGGGGCCGAAGCCCGGGTGGGAACACAGGGGCAGGAGATGCAAATCGGGTAGGACAGCTGCGGGGCCGAGGCTGGGGCAGGGCTTGGGGTGGGGCCGTCTCCCGGCTTCGGCCTCCATTCTGGTCTTAGGTTCACATCTCTTCTGTGTCTCTTCATCTCAGGTCTTCTCCTGGCAGCTCTGGCCCATTCTCTCCATGTCTGTCTCTCTGGGTGTCCATCTGTCTCCTGCCTCTCCCTGTCCCTTCACCGCGCATCCGATGTGATCATGCCCTGTGGGGGTGGATGATGGATCAGAGGCGTGGGCACCCACCATCAGATGGACATCAGCTCTGTCTCAGGATCCCTCCCACCAGCCTCCTCTTTACACAGGACCACGGTTCTCTCCTCTTCGCGCCCCCCCGTCCCCCCAGGCTCTCTGCCCCTGAATGCTGGTATCTGAGGACCAGCCTCGGCTGCAGGTCTGAGGTGTGTCCTGCCTCCCCCTTCAGACAGGGGTGGGGGGGAAGAAGCCGTGTCCCTTCCATCAGACAGGAAGCTCCCGAGGATGATGTCTCCTCACTGAGGCTGGGCTCCGAGGACAGGGGCTGTGTCTCCCCCGCAGACTGGGGTTCCTCAGAGGTAGAACCTGGGTTTCCTCCCTCAGACTGGGGGAGGGGCCTGTGTCTCCTTCCTCCAGAGCCTTCTGGTCTTTAGCGGGCTCTGCCTTGGGGAGCATTTAGCAGGAATGAAGGGACTAAAGCGCTCCTCACCCACCATATCTCCCTCCAAAGACCACTCACACTTTAAAAAATATATATATATTTTATTGATTTCTTTTTTTTACAGAGAGGAAGGGAGAGGGATAGAGAGTCAAAAACATTGATGAGAGAGAAACATCAATTAGCTGCCTCCTGCACACCCCCCACTGGGGATGTGCCCGCAACCAAGGCACATGCCCTTAACCGGAATCGAACCCGGGACCTTTCAGTCCACAGGCCAATGCTCTATCCACTGAGCCAAACCGGTCTCGGCACCACTCACACTTTAATGCATTAATGTCCACCCCACTCTGGTGAGCCCAGCTTCAGTCCCCTCCCTCCCAGGTGGGTCTTTCCTTCCTTGGGGCGGCTGGAGAGAAGGAAGACAGGGATACAAATATATAACAATCCACAGAAAAATCTGTGGGCGGGGATCCTGCCCCATCACCAGTGTCCTGACATCCCAATCCTACCCCAAATGCAAGTACGGCCTCCTCACCCGTCTTTCTCCCCATTTCTGGAGTATTTAGAGTCCATGGGTCTGATGGTTTCCTAATGCTAGTTAGAAAAAATAACCCTTTTCTTTGGGATGATTTTAGATCTACAGGCAAGTTGCAAAGAGAGTCTAGAAAGTTCCTACATACGCCTCATCCAATTCCCCTAATGTTAACATCCGACATCATCCTGGTGCATGTGCCAAAACTAAGGAGGCAGTATCGGTACGTTAGAGCTAACCCACTCCAGGCTGTATTCAGATTTCACTAGATGGTCTGCTAACTCGCCTTTCTGGGCCAGGACCCCGTCTGGGTATCACATTGCCTTTGGTGACCGTGTCTCATTGGTCTCCTCTGTTCATGGCAGTTTTCCAGTGTTCCCTTGTTTTCCACAGCCTTCACGGTTCCGAGGACTCGCAGTTATGTGTCCTGCAGAACTTCCCTGTGTTACTTCTCAGCAGGGAAAGCCTTTTTCCAATGAAACCCGGTGCTGAGTCCTGGGATGTGAGCAGAGACAAAAGTGGAGTTTTGTTTGTTTTTAATATATTTTATTGATTTTTTATCAAAGAGGAAGGGGGAGGGATAGAGAGTTAGAAACATCAATGAGAGAAAGACATCGGTCAGCTGCCTCCTGCATGCCCCACACCGGAGATATGTTCGCAACCAAGGTACATGCCTTTGACTGGAATTGAACCTGGGACCCTTCAGTCCACAGGCCGACGCTCTATCTACTGAGCCAAACCGGCTTCGGCAAAAGTGGAGTTTCTTGGGCCCCAACAGCAATGGAAGAGGCTGTGGGAGGAGCCTGAATATGGATCTCCCTGCTCCCCACCCTGAGAACTCTGCGAAACCCCTATGGGGTCATGGGACCCAGTTTGAAAACCATTAACTGAGGCCAAACTCTGCTCAGTGCATGGTTTTCCCTATAACGGCCTGGACAGCGGCGATAGGCCCAGTCTCGCCTGTTCCCAGGACAGGCCGGTCGGGGTTTGAGGAAGCTCTGCTGCCGGGAAGGCCTTTGAAAGCTGCCCCTCCTCAGCCTCTGTTGTAGGCACACTGGGGCATGCTGCCCAGGTGCGCCCCATCCCCAGGACTGACACACCCATTACCCAGCAGGCCGTGGGCTCCCCCTCCCTCTCCAAGCATCACTGTCAGCCAATCGGAGCTACTCTGCCAGCGGCCGGGCTCCTCCTCAGAGGCAGTCATCCTACGACTCATTGATGTGACCCCTGACCTGGCTAGTGTGGCTCAGTGGTTGAGCATTGACCTATGATCCAGGAGGCCATAGTTCGATTCCCGGTCAGGGCACATGCCTGGGTTGTGGTCTTGATCCCCAGTGTGGGGCGTGCAGGAGGCCGCCAATCAATGATTCTCTCTCACCATTGATGTTTCTATCTCTCTCTCCCTCTCCCTTCCTCTCTGAAATCAATAAAAATATATTTAAAAAAAGACCTGAATATTAAAAATGAATATATTCATATTCCTATTTATATTTATTTAAGCTTCCCTGACTCCTTGTCTCAAGGGGGGACAACTCTGAAGGGCCATCTCAGCTCCAGAGCTACTAGAGGGGGAGATGAGGTCTTTGCAGTTGAAGGTCCCTCTGCCCCGTCCTTCTTCGTTCACCCCCCAACCAGTCTCAAACCCGAGGGGGTGGAGAAAGGCCGCCTGCCCTGGAGGCTGGTACGTTGTTTGAAAGACAGTTAGTTGTGCGCTGCAGGGCTTTGGTAGAGGGCGAGGGCCTATCAACCAGGTGAGCACGTGGCAGGAGCGGCCTTCCACGAGCTGGTTCTGACAGACCCACCATGTTTCAGGGAGCCTCCTCTCCTTCTCACTGAACCGTCTGGGTGTCTGGTGACTCCGTGGCCTAGATCTCTCTTGGATGTCCCCGCATGTGGCCATCAGTGTTCCCTCCACTTAACAGATCAGCCAAGAACATGTTCTTCCAGCTGGACGAGGCCAGAGATCAGAGAAACAAGACACACCTCCCCGTCCTCCATCTCATGACTCAGGCAGGAGACGTCAGAGCTGTACAAAAACTTCCCCAAGTGTGGTCCGTGGACCACTGGGGAGGTCCCTCAGTCTACGAGTGATACCCGGGTGCCGGAGGTTCCCAAGAAAAAAGGACGGAATGATTTTACCCATACACTTGAAATGCAAAATAGAGATTTTTCACAGCCATCCCCTTATGTTTTTTTTTAATATATTTTATTGATTTTTTTTTTACAGAGAGGAAGGGAGATAGTCAGAAACATCGACTAGAGAGAAACATCGATCAGCCGCCTCCTGCACAACCCTCAATGGGGATGTGCCTGCAAGCAAGGTACGTGCCCTTGACTGGAATCAAACCCGGGACCTTTCAGTCCGCAGGCCGACGCTCTATCCACTGAGCCAAACCGGTTTTGGCCCCCCTTATGTTCTTGATAACTGTCACATTCTTGAACACTGTGCACGTGCTATGGTTCGAATTTGGTGGACCTATCTTGGCAGTTTGTGTCGGACGATATATTTTCAAGTCATTTATGGGCTTTTTGGTGATTACTTTTGTGATGTGTAATATCCTCAACTCAACTTTGAAGTTAGTGGTTCAAAAAAGAAAAAAAAATAAAGGCTCGTAAAAGAGCGATGAAAAGAGTAACCCAAATACTAGAACCGAGAGCAGTGTTATAAAAGCAATCAGCGACCAGGAATCCAGTCTAAAAATGTAAATCTCCCGGAACTGGGACACGCGTGAGGATTTCACAGGGACAGCTGAGAGAGAGAAGTGTAAATAGTGAGTCCGATACGGAATACGCAGCGCTGGACTGCTCGGGACTGGCTCCCCGTCCCATCCTAATCCCCAGTGTGTGTTTGTTATGAAACTTTTGTCAAATAGTGGCAGGGAGCCATCAAGACTTTCACATCATTTTCAAACACAGCACAGTGACCTTTCTGGTAAACCATTAGGGTTTTTTTCTCTCTTCCAGAACAAGAGTAAAACAAGCTTTCCAGGACAAAATTGATAGATCGCCTCTCCTCGGCCCCCGCCCCACCCCACTCAAGGCAGGAACAAAACGCGAGCGACTCAGGCAAGCCTTTACGTTGCCTTCCTCTGAGTAAAACACAGACACGGGTGACACTACCCGAGAAGCTTGTCAGGTGGCTTATTAACGACACGTTCCTATCAGAATACAGAATCCACTTTTGGCAGATTTCCTGTATCGAATGACAGGGCGAGGCCTCACCTAGTATCCATGGCCCAGATTACGAGAAAATAGTCGGGTTTTTAATAAATCCTGCTCTCTTACAACTCCTCGTTAAAAAAATGGTGAGTTTTTGCCCTGACTGGTTTGGCTCAGTGGATAGAGCATCAGCCTATAGACTGACAGGTCCCAGGTTCGATTCCGTCAAGGGCATGCACCTGGGTTGCGGACACATCCCCAGTAGGAGGTGTGCAGGAGGCAGCTGATTCTGATTGAAGTTTCTCTCCCATCCATGTTTCTGACTCTCTATCTCTCTCCCTTCTTCTCTGTGAAAAATCAATAAAATCTGTATACAGTGGTACCTCGAGATATGAGTTAATTCGTTCTGTAACCTTGAGGCGTGGGAAACTATGAGACGCTTGAGTCGAGGTAAACTGGTGGGTCGTGTGCAGCAGGCCAATCAGCACGATTACTCCTATCTCAAATGTTGCTTGTATTTCAAAGCAAAAATCGCTCGCTCGACAGCTTGTATCTCAAAAATCTCGTATGTTAGGGCACTCGTATCTCGAGGTACCACTGTATTTTTTTTGAATTGTGAAATGTTGCTCCTCTAAGATGAGCTTTGGACTATCACAAGTATTGAACGTATTGCCATCGGAGCAAGCTGTGTCTGATCTAGAACTGGTCTCCAGTGGCATAATCAGCCACGTGAAGAAATGGTTTTACCTCAGCTCTCTCTCCAAAATTTCCCATGGGCCCATGTGTGCGAAGCTGGTTCAAATCAACGACGCGCAGAGTCCAAACACATCAACATATGCGTGGTTCACATCGCGGAGAAAGGGGTTCAGTAACTTTCGGTGTTATCACCCAGAGCCCGTGCTTCAGGAAAAAAGATTCTGTGCTGAAGCGGTTATTTTGTGAGTCACGGTATGAACTGAAAAGATGGCTTGGCAGTCGCGGCTGAGGGATGCACCACAGGGAGCATCCTGTGTGAAGCTGTGGCTCCGAGCCAGCCTCTATCTGTTTCCTGCTCTTTCCCCGGCTTGTTGGCAATGCCAGCTGTTGTCCGCGATATCCCTTCTCTCGCAGAGTGATAACATTCCCAAATTTTAGTTGGATCCATGACCACTTGGGATAAAAAGGGCATTTTCTCTACTCCCTTTCAGCTAGGTGTGGTCATGTGACCATGTTCTGGCCAATGGCATGTGAGCTGAAGTCTGACTACTGGTCCTTCTAGGGAGTGGACATGTTTTTCCGCTCCATTTTCCTCCAACCACTGCTTGGAATCTCACGTGGTGGGGAGCCACCGTGGAGCACACTGAAGAGGGCAAGACCTGAAGGTGGCAGAACGACAAGAGAGAAGGGACCTGGGTCTCTGGACAAACCATGAAGAGCCACCTTCCCAGCCCTGGACCACCTGTCTCCCGGTTATTTTGGATGGAAGAGAAATAAGACACTGTTTAAGACACTGTTATTCTGGATCTCTGTCATGAATGCTCAAACCTAACTCCTACCCAAGATGGCGTTGAAGGACATAGTGAAAAGTATGACTGTAACCCTGTTTCGCTCACGGAGTGCACTTCTTTGCAGTAAAGACAGAGGCAGCAAGTTCAAGTCCATTTCCCCAGCTATTCTAGCGATGGAGGGAAAAGATTCCCACAAAGAGTTTTGAAAAGGATGATGACATTTTTTTTTTCATGTCATTATTGATCGTGTCACTCAAGACCACTCCTTAGGTCTTCAGTGACCTGCTCTGACGGCCATATGTTCAACATCTCTGTTGCCCAAACACTGCCACACGGTTACAATGTCCACTGTTTACGATCCAATTAGCAGAAATTCTTAAGACCAAACTGCGGTGTGACTCCTCCGTTATGAGAGTTTGAGTCCTTCTCGACACTCGGTGATTTTTGTTTCTGAGCAGGAGAAAGGCATCAGCGACTTATTCCTGAGATGATTTAAAAACCACATCCAAATATTACATCAGAACATAAAGAATTCTTTCCGAGGTCAAATTCCACCAAAGAGAGAATTATGGCTTGATCAGTCAGTCTCTCTCTCTCTCCTCTCTCTCTCTCTCCTCTCTCTCTCTCTCTCTCTCTCTCTCTCTCTCTCTCTCTCTCTCTCTCTCTCTTTTTCTCTCTCTCCAGGTGAAATATGCAGTCTTGTGACTTTTGGAAGCTCCGTCCCTGTTGACCTAGTGTCTGAGAGAGAGAGCGAGAGAGTGCAGAATAGAAACAGCTCTGTGATTTCTGGATGCTTCTTTGGTCTGAATCCACAACCATCTGACAGAGCCACCAAACGTTTGCTGCCATTCCTAATGACCTATAATTGTGGTTTCGGATTTTCTAATTTAGTACAAATAGGGAATAAGAAAGGAAACAGGCAGGATGTGAAATCCCCTCTGGCTCCTCTCTGTCACACGGGCCGTGGATGCACCGGTGGCGCTTTGCAGACGGTATCACCTCTCACACGACGTGACACAAACAGCCTTTGTAGGACTTTTTATTACAAAGATGCCCTTTTATCCTTTTAGGAAGACAGTGCTCTTTCTGCATGTGCTCAGATGTGGTGGTTGGTGTGCACGCACTCCATGCCCATTTAGGGGTTTTCTGATGCTGAGAGCGTGGGGAACACGCTTCCCTGTGGCCTGGGATGGCCGCATTCCACGGCCGATAAAGAAATCCCCAGCGGGGCTCCACAGAGGCCCCTCCGCTGCGGCGCCCGGCGTGTCTGGCCCGGACCCGCCTGCCAGCTGGCCGGACCCTCGGCACAGCCTCTCCCGGTGAGTCACCCACTTCTGCTCACCATGTCCCATCCGCTCCCTCCAAGTCTACTGTGGGAGGCCTTCGTGTTCCCATTAAACAGCGAGGACCCGAAGGCCGGGACCTTCTCCCATGGCGGGGGGGTGGGGGGGGAGGGCTGAGACGAAAACCGCCTCATAAAAAAACACTTAAATGTCTGAAAAACAACCCAAACTACGGAATACAGTGGTACCTCGAGATCCAAGTGCCCTAACATACAAGATTTTTGAGATGTGAGCCGTCAAGCGAGCGATTTGTGATTTGAAATACGAGCAACAGTTGAGATAGGAGTCATCGTGAGGATCGGCCAGCTGCACACGACCCACCAGTTTACCGCGACTCCAGCGTCTCATAGTTTCCCACACCTCAAGGATACGGAACAAATTAAACTCATATCTCGAGGTACCACTGTAATGACTACAGACTGAATGCGTGACCGACACCCACCCCCCACCCCCCACCAGCTTACATTGCCTCCAGCTTCAGCACAGCCCTGTGAGCTATCCTGGTCATTGATTGGATCCACTTTACAGATGAGAAAACCGAGGTTCAGAGAGGCTGAGGAACTTGCCACTGTCACACCACTAGGGAGTGGCAACAACCCCAGGCCGGACAGCCCTGAGCCAGCTTTGAACCCCACCAACGGCCATCCCTTCAGGCTCCAAGTCCCCCCCACCTCTAAAATCTCTGGGTCCCTGAGTTCGGAGCTGAGCTGCTCTCTGTGTGGCCTTGCCTGGCCACGTCTGAGGATCCCCGGACCAGCCTCCCTCCACCTCTCCCCGCCCCTCCTTCCTCCTGTCCACCCCCTTTTCCAAAAGGCCAGTGGTCTGGGGAACACCTGCTTGCTCCTTTCCCTCCTCGTCTGGGGAGGACCAGAGTCTCCAGCTGCCCCGAGGCCCTGCTCTCTGGCGCCACGCCTCCCAGGTGTTGCTCCGGATTTGCGGGGTGCTGCACTGGGGCCAGTGCCCATGTGGCCCGGGGGCCCGTGGGCACCAGCTGTGGCCCTGAACTCCCGTCCTGTGCCTGGTTACTAAGCGGGCCCCCTTCCCGTGAGCGTTGGGGCCCCCACCAGGCCAGGATGATTCTCTGGTTTGAATTCTCCACCTAGATGATTCCTGGCACACACACTCCTGCCTCTCCTGCATTCCTCTCCCCACCCTCCGCCCCTCTCCCCCCCACACACACTTCAAGGCCAGCCACTGTCCTCGGCACTCATTTTCCTGTGTCTCTGACCCCAGGCCCCTCTGTGTCTGGCCTGCACTGACTGAGACAGATGCCCCACTTTCACACCACCCCCACCTCCTGCCCGCCCCCTCCCAGGCACTCCACTGGTGCCCCATTGATGCCCAGAGGTTCCCACGGCACCCTCATGACGCCCACCTCTCCAGGGCTTCTGGGCACAGGGTCTCACCGCCCTGAGGTCTTGGGGCTGGCCGGCCCTCCTCTGCCCAGAACATCGTCCGCTCCGCCTACATCCCAGCCTGCTCTCCTGTGTCTCTGAGGCCTCCTGCGGCCGAGGCTCACCTGGGGCACCGCTTCTGCAGGGAGCCGTCCCTGCCCCCGCCGTGAGGGCCCCCCACGACTGCACCTCCCCTCCTAGAGCCCACGCTCTCTCCCAGCCCGCCCTCCGGCCCAGGCTTCTTGGCGGATTGGGGCTCATCTGTCACGTCCATCCAGGCTCCTCGCACTCGGCCTGACCTGCAGCTGGTCAGCGAGTCAGGCAGGGGCCGTAGGGGGCAGCTCTGGAGGGCTTGGGCTCCGGGCTTACACTTCACTTCAAATGCCAGCCCCTCCCTTCCTCAGCTGCGTGACTCAGGCAACTTCCTGTGCCTCAGTTTCCTCATCTCTGAAATGGGGATGTAATAGGTATTTTTTTCAAGAGGTTGTTGTGAGAACTTAAGCACATGGAACAGAGCCTGACATAAGTAAGCATCCTTATAATAAAGAGGTAATATGCAAATTAACCCTCAAGCCCTCACAAGATGGCTGCCTTTGATCAGGCCAGCAGGAGGTTAGTGAGGGACGACCAAACGACTGAATAGCAGGCTGCATGGGGCGACCAGGCCGGCGGGGGCCCTTGAGGGGAACAAAGCTGGCAGTGAAGGCAGTTGGGGGTG
>PVJN01040299.1:0-19356 GCA_004026805.1 Lasiurus borealis | reverse complement strand
AGGACCTAAGGATGCCTCATTATCAGGAGTAGTAAAGTGCCCTCCAGAATTGTTATGATAACTAATAGATATCATACTGGAGGGAGGGCAATTATTTTTTCCTGAAAATGAAACATAGAGCCATAGTATTTTTTCTTGGCATTTTTGAGTGAGAAGGGTTCTTAGAGAAATATCTACTCTTCTACCTATGTTTTAGACCTTACAAGACCATAAATACAGAATCAAGTTCTTGGGCTATTGTCCTTTTTTATTATTATTTATTAATTCTTTCAATTACAGAAAAACAATATAAGATAATTATACCAATGAGACTATGCAAAATATATAAATAAAAGGTTTAAATTATGCTTCAAATCATTTTTACTATATTTTCTATATTTTAAATAGCTCCAGAGAAGCTGTGCATTTACCTGTAATGAAGAGGCAAAAAAGCACCTGGAATGAATATATATATATATATATATATATATATATATATATATATATATATACATATATATATATATATATATATATAATATATGAAATATATATATGTTAATTTGATGCAGTGCCAGCATTTTGGCTGGCACTGCATCAAATTAACATAGTTACATTATTTAGGTAATGCTGTTCCTAGTTCTAACTGGCAGTTCTGCATATATTGATGAATACAAATAGAAAAATTTAATGTTTTTACTTAGCTAATAGTTTGATAGCAAAGTATGAACCTATGTGAAGATAATAAAAGGTATCTTTGTCTGTAAAAAGAACCCAAATTTGCCATTGTTTGCTGCCTGGCTCACTGTCTAACTAGTCTACTTCCAGCTTATTTATTTAGGTTCTGAGTCACAGCCAGAAGGTGGCCCAGACTGGTGATGCGGCCGATGGAGGTAATGGGTTATTGATTTTCATATTGTCATTGAGTAATAGTCATCTTTGTCTGCATCCTCATTCTTGTAGCAACTATAAAAAACTAAATTTCTGGATTTAATGGGCTCCACCAATTATTATCAAGGTGACATTTATGCTGTGGGAGACTGTCAATTCTCAAATAACAAAATTAAGAATTATTGACCATTAAAGCTGAAGTAGCCTTGATAATCTCTTAGTTTAATTCGTTCATCTTTGGGCTCCCAGCTCAATGTCAGCTGAGTTAAGATATGGCAAGATCGTGAATTTTGGAATATTGCATCACCTTCCTATTCACTGCATCTGTTTCCTTGTATGTAAAAATAAAAAATAAGCAAGTTTTTTATAGGGTGGAATCATAATCAAATGAAAAAGGCATATGAGTTTGGTAAATACCTTCCATCTCATGGTGGGTGGGGCACAGAACCCCTCATTATGCCTACAGTTTTCCTGTATCTCTTATACAAGAGTGATTTGAAATCAGCAAAGGAGAAAATTCTGTATGTGCCTCTCTCCAGAAGGAGAGAAACATTTACCCCAGCTAAAAACAGAATTCTTCCATGAAACAGTCACAGGTAAATTACACAATAAAAAGTTTTTGTGAACAAAAATTTTGGGAAATGCTGAGATAAATCAAATGACATTACTTCCTTTATTACAGGAATTCTCAGGGTCTATTTGCACGTGGATTTGTATCACCAATAGGGTAATATTGTATGAAGTAGTTCCCAAACTTACCTGACTCCAGAAATATTTTTATATCCAGAATGTCTTGTCAAACTAGGAACATGAAGAAAAGACTTGGAAAAGAATGATTATATCAAATCAGTATAGTTTGAACTTTGTTCAACTTGTGTGTGTCTACCTCATAAAAGCAGGGCCTTGGCATGATTGCACTGATTAATATGACACACAACACTACCTGTATCCCATAGGCTGCATGAATCTATGTAACAACTTTCCCACTGGTGACCTTCTGATCTCTGCTTGAATAACTCCAATAATGAGGTTCACTGCCTTCGGAAGTGGCCTCTTCCATTTTGCAAATTTCTGACTGTTAGAAAGGCCTTCCTTATCTTTAGTGACCATCTATCTGCTTGTGATTTTTGCCTGTTGATCATAGATCTGCTTTCTGAGGACATTTAAGACATATGTGATATACCATATCAGAATCTCATATTTTCCTCTCTTTCCTTTCCTGATGCAACATCCCGGTAGACTGATTGCAAATACCTTACTCAGGTGACCAGGTGCACCAGTGTGAAAATGTCAGTCTGTGCCACAAGTTCCTCTTCTTACCCTCCTCTAATTGTGGCCTAGTAACATTTAAATGCACCAATGAAATGCCTTCATCTTTTCTTGTGTTCCACCCGGATCCCAATAAAAAAGTATCCATGGGTTCTCACTCTTTCTTGGCTCCCCACCTGCTTGGTTGAGCTGGCTGCCTTGGCACTCCTCCCAGGTGGCCCTTCATAGTGGGCGGTGGAGTCTCTCTGTGTAGGAGCTGTAAGTAAATAAACCTTGTTTTCTTGCATCTCTTCTGTGTGCCCTCTTGTTACCTTACCTAACTGACCATCATTTAATAGAACACAGACTCTCAGTGTGGTTAAATTTACAGTTTGTTGTCATGAAATAGAGCAAAGCTTACTGTTTCATGAAAAGATTGACTTCTGTTTCTCTTTTTCAACTCCATTTGCTCTGAATCCTAAGTTGTTAATGCCTAGAATGCTTGAGCCAACTCTCCAAGTAGCAAACCTAATTTTCTGCCTTTTGTGCTTAAAGAAATACGTGTAAAGCATTCTTTCTAGTGGCGAAAATAAAGAAAAC
Organism: Lasiurus borealis; assembly: GCA_004026805.1. NCBI lineage: Eukaryota > Metazoa > Chordata > Mammalia > Chiroptera > Vespertilionidae > Lasiurus > Lasiurus borealis. Next base: position 16,638 of record PVJN01040299.1, on the reverse strand, counting down.
CATCAGACATGCTCTTGCCTTCAGAAAGACTGATAGTCTAGGGCAGCGGTTCTCAACCTGTGGGTCTCAACCCCTTTGGGGGTCGAATGATCCTTCCACAGGGGTCGCCTAAGACTATTGGAAAACACTTATTTCCCATGGTCTTAGGAACCAACACACTGCTCCTCAGTGTAGCAAAATGTAGCAATGTAGTTTACTGTTGTCATATTAAGACTGTTACCCATGCTATACCACGATTCAAGACAAAATTTCATTTATTTGTAATTAGAAATAAATATTTCACAACATATAATTACATATTGTTTTTGTGATTAATCACTATGCTTTACTTATGTTCAATTTGTAACAATGAAAATACATCCTGCATATCAGAAATTTACATTACAGTTCATAACAGTAGCAAGTTATGAAGTAGCAACGAAAATAATTTTATGGTTGGGGTCACCACAACATGAGGAATTGTGTTAAAGGGTCGCGGCATTAGGAAGGTTGAGAACCACTGGTCGAGGTGTAGACAAGCCTGCAAAGAGATAGTAGTGATGCAATCTATAATAATGAAAGGGTAATATGCTAATTAGACCAGACATCTTCCGGATGTCATTCCTGACGAAACCAGGGCTGGAGGAAAGCCAGCTGGGAAGTCAGCCAGTTCCTGGGTGCCTATGGGCAGCCTGAAGAAAACCAGCCCACCCAGGTCCCAGGTGCCTGCCAGCAGCCGGAGGAGAGAAGCCTGGGTCCCGGTTGCCAGAGAGAAGCTGGCGCTGGCAGCTGGGGGAAGGAAGGCCTTCTCTTACACGAATTTTTGTGCATCAGGCCTCTAGTAAGACATAATACAATGCTACTGGAGGCACTATAGAAATGCAGAAGAGGAAGCCACTATGTCTGCTTAGTGATATCATTAAGGGGATAATAGCTGAACTACATTAAGGGGATAATAGCTAGTCTGCTTCATGAAAGATTAGTAAGAGTTTTCCAAATTGGAAAGGTAATAAGTAGGCATTTCAGCAAAAGATAACATTATATAAAAGTCTTTGAGTTGTAAGGAGGAATTGAGAATATTGATATGTATGCAATATAGGCTGCTTGAGGCATGATGACCAAAGAGGCAGAATGAGAGATAAATAAGACACAATCTTGACCACATGACTTCCTAAAAGATGAGAGGAAAAATAACTATTGAAAGAAAGTTTGAAGTACATAGAGGAGGGATTAATTTTGGAAAAAGGGTAAGGCTCTAAGGAGAGTAGAAGTTTGGATAAAAAGCTATGAAGAGTGAAAGAAGCCTATCTGAAGAGGCACGTTGTATGATTCCAACTATATGACATTTGAAAAACAAATGTCCTTGGATGAGGATTAACAACAATAACAAGAAAAAGACAAAACAAAACAAAACACTTGTCAAGTTGTTGGCTAGTTGAAGGTTACTTCTTTTGGTAAGAAAGATTCTAAAGACTGACAAAAATGGTGCATCGTCAGGTATCAAAAAAGCTAACAAGCACACTAATTTCTAACAAAGCATTCTTTTATGTTGCCTTGAATAAGGTCACCTATATGACCTATCTCTTTGATTTCTACACAGAGTGCTATCACAATCTAGGTCAACATATGAACTCAATTAAGTAGATTTGTTTGCTCAGAACAATCAATTATAATAATTCCCTTTTTTGAATACCCATCATTTTTGTGTTGAGCCCTGCCTCATAAGTGGTGATAACTTATTTTATGAATTGCACTATTCTTGGTTAACAATTAAGAACTGTTGATTTTTTGTTTGTTTGTTTGTTTTTGCATAATGTCAGTTTGGATCATAATATCATATTCTTCAAGATGAGCAGCTTACATTATAATAGTAAAGATGACAGATTACTGGAAAAAAGGGATCAAATAGCAAGATCAACGAGACCTAACTGAGCCACAATATGGTGCTTTTCATTAGTTGTCAAACTGCCAGACTTAATTGGTGTTCTTTAAAGTAATATATTTCTAATAAGTAATGACACTAATACTTGTGAACCCAAAAGTTTCCTATTATGGCTTCATTTTTTTCTTTCCAGTTCTCGGTCCTTTACACTCTTCTAGCAGACAACCATAGCTATTTATTGTCAAAGCAGCATGCCATTTAGCTTTCAAACACAACTGCTAGTAAATATTTTCTGTAGAAAAAGCTTCCAGACTCCCAGATAATAGGTTCAGCATTGGCTTGGAGTCCTTGTGTGGGTTTCTTGAATTGACTGTTACCAAACTGTTTGCTCTGCAGCAAATGTCCACAAGGCATTTTCACAGCACTCAAGAACTTTGAGGCTTTCATCTTATTTCTTCTATCTATTGCCCTAGAAGTATGGAGAAAATCAGATGTTGCAGAGTCTGGTCAACAAATATTTGTTGAATGTCTGTTATGAACATTCAAGTTAAGGTGGGATAGGAAGCAAAGTTAAATGGAATGTCATCTCTATACAAGGAGTTTACAGTCTACAAACTTTAGGGATAGAAACATCCAAATTCCTGACAGATTCTAGGGTTGCATAGAAGGATGGTGCAGAGGGAATACAGGAGACATTTGAAAAGAGGTTCAACTGGGTCATGATTTTCAGCTAAAATGTATTAAACTATTACTGTGATTAGGCGCTGTGCTAAGCTCTGAGAGGCAAAATCTCATCTAATCCTCACAACAATTCTATGATATAGGTATCACTATCCTCACTGACAAATGAGAAAATTGAAGCTCAGAAAGGAAAGGCAGCTTTGCCAAGCTAAAAAAATGGACAGAATTGACATTTGCACCAGTTATGTCTAACTCCACAGGCTGTTCTCTTGGCCACAATGCTAAGCTGTTTCTAGGATATTAGGGTGAGAGAAAGGGGGAATAAAAATGAGGCTGAGGTTTCAAGTGAAAGCAAAAATATTGCTGGTATGTTTCCCAAGATATAAAGCACAGGCCGAACAACCCCCATATTCAGGTTTTATTGTGTTGGGCTAATTCGGGACCAAGTTCAGGTGGTATAAGCTTCGTGCATAAAAAATGAATCATTTGTTCTGAAAAACTAATGATTCCATGAGTTGTCATTGAGTTAATTTGGGTAAAGAGAAAGATCTTAAGCAGAGTCTTTTTGTTGAAAATATGTAAATCTGAAGAAAAGTTACCTTGCTCATTCCTTCATTCATAACATTGTATGTCAGGCACTATTCTAATCCTCTTATTATAAATAAGTATTTGTTTAGTCCTCATAACATCCTCATGACATTGGTACTGTTTGCCTCTTCTTTACAGATGAGAAAATCAAGGCAAAGAGAGATTAAGTTATTTTCTCAAGGTCTTTCACTTCCTAAGTAGTGAACTTGGTATTCAAGCCCAGGCTGATGTAGGGGGGTCTACTATCATAACCACAGCTACTGGACCCTTATTTGGAGGATAATTCCTTCTCTAGTTTCTAGAACCAACCCCTTGTTAAATTATTTTTAAAAAGGAATTAGGTCAGAAGCCTAGGTTTGTCCTGCTCTGGGCATGGGTATCCCGTTTGGGGAATTTGATTCTTCCCTACCTCCTGTAACCAAGTTCTTTTATTGATTTCCTCTTGGGTTATTCTCCTATGAAATAGGTCTGCAAGACTCAAAGTTCTGCTTGCTTTTGTTAATTCCTGCAATGTATGGCAAACCTTAGTCATATGGCTGAGGTTCTGCTACCTGCCTTACAAATGCCTCCAATATGCTTCCAAATATTCAGTCATTGCCTTCTCCCTGGTTGGTCTCCAGTCAACATGCCCCAGACGACCTTGGCAACTTATGATTTTATGTCAGATACATTTAATGCCAATTTTTGCCTGACATCAAACCAAATCAATTTGATGCTCTTTTGTCACTTGTCATGCTTTCTGGACCACCTTCTGAATTGATTCTATTATCTATAGCTGATTTTCTCCTCACTACCTCTTTGGTGACTGTTCCAAAGTGGGTAGACCTAACATCAGGTTTCATACACATGGAGGGACTTCTTTGATTTTAAAATACATTTTAAAATAAATGACATAGTGGGTGGGGTAAAAAGAGGAAGAGAAGTAAAGAAGGCGGTAGGTGAAAGGAAGAAATGAAGAGGAAAGGGATGAAAGAATTGAGAGAAGGAAGAAGGGAGTGAATTGGGGAAAGATAGAATAGAAAGAATGTGAGATACAAGAAGAAAGGTAATTTGGAGAAAAGAGAGAGAGAAAAAAAGAGGAAACATGCTTTTTTAGAAAAGTAAAATTAAAAATATAAAACCATGCTGAAACTGCGCTGGCCTGTGGACTTAAAGGTCCAGGTTCGATTCCGGTCAAGGGCATGTACCTTGGTTCAGCCACATCCCCAGTAGGGGGCGTGCAGAAGGCAGCTGATCTATGTCCCTCTCTCCTAGATGTTTCTGGCTTTCTATCCTTCTCCCTTCCTCTCTGTAAAAAATCAATAACATATATATATTTAAAAAATGTATATAAGCCCTGACTGGCATGACTCAGTGAATAGAACGTCGGCCTGAGGACTGAAGGGTCCCGGGTTTGCTTCTGGTCAAAGGTATATACTTTGGTTGTGGGCACATCCCTAGTAGGGGGCGTGCAGGAGGCAGCTAATCAATGTTTCTCTCTCATCAATGTTTCTAACTCTATCCCTCTCCCTTCCTCTCTGTAAAAAATCAATAAAATGTATTTTAAAAAATGTATATAAAACCACAACCAATTATTCTCAGTGGATAGTCTCACCAGACATCAAACAGAAGCAAAACAATCATCATGACCTCAAAAGTCCCACAATTAAAGTTGAACAAGTTATGAAACAATTTTCCTTGCAGTTAGTTTTCTCTTGGACTGTTGTCACCTTATATTAGACTTCCTAAGTTCTCTCCTTCTAAAGGAACTTTTCAACTTTCGCTTGTTTTTTAGTGACCTATAGGGAATATTTGTCTTATTGACACTACTTTCACAAACTTTATGGTAGCAAATATTTTATAAAATAAAGGAAATAAAAACTGCCCAAGAAATGTCTGTGCAATGCTTAAACCAATAGAAATTTGATGAAAACTTTTAAGTAGTGAAACCTATTTATCCATTCTTCAATTCATTTATTTGCTGAGCACCTGCTAGGTGTAAGAATGTAAGGTGCAATGAGATATTTCACCTGCACTTAGATGTGACCCCTGCCCTCAGAGAGGTTTCAAGCTATTTTAGGATTCTAGTGATTTATACAAATAACCATGATATAGGTCAAGAGGTGATAAAAAGAGAATGTGATATAGGTTCTTTTAAAAAGAAGATTGTTTTGGACTAAATAAATTAAGGTGACATTTGAGTGAACTTGTAAATTCCCTGAAATTGGACAGAAAATCATAACCGCACCAGGTGAAGAAGCACACGTGAGAATAAAGGTAGAGTTGTGGGGGAGAGAAGAACATGCTTGAGGACTAGTGGACAGATACATGTAGAAAGACTCACATTATATTCACTTTACTTATCTATTGGAAATGACAGTTTCACTTTTCAGGGAAGTTAGTAAGAAAGAAAATTCAGAGGAGAAAGTCTTATTCTTTTGTAAAAATATATTTCTTATTGATTTCAGAGAGGAAATGAGAGGGAGAGAGAGAGAGAACTATCAAGATGAGAGAGAATCATTGATTGGCTGCCTCCTGAATGCCCACACTAGGCTCTGCAACCAGGAATGTGCCCTGAACTGGAATCAAACTGTGACCTGTTTCATAGGTCAATGTTCAACCACCGAGCCCTACCAGCTGGGCAAAAGTCCTCTTCTTAAAGATTGTTTTCAGCTTAAATTAAAACTCTGTTAGATTTTTTTTTTTTTTGTAATCTGTTACTGTTCTACATTTTCTACTAGTTGTTTTTTTATAGTTATACATTTCCTACCTGTTTATACTCACCATAATCATATTCTAAGATGTCTGAAAAATTTCCTGGACTCCACTACTCTGATATGAAACAAAAATAATCATTTTGCTTACCGATACAGTAGGTTGGTAAACAAGATGGGTATCTGTTCTTTACCTGAGAGCCAAGGTAATCCTGACTTGAGAGACTTTCAGGGGCCTGAAGGGATAAAACACATTTTTGATCTTCAGACATCTGACTCATTCACAGTAATGAGGAAGAAACTCAGAGAAAGAGACTCATTCAACAATTAAGCAATGATAAGGTTTCTGTCCTAGGGATACAGAGATGTGAGGGGCTTATATTGGGTGGGGAAGTCAGGTATTATAAACCCACCCATGCAGGCCAGGTAAACATCTGCTCATCTGGGCACACTGAGAGAAAGAGTCAGCTAGTGGCAGCCAAGAGGCTCTGCAAAGGAAGTGACACTGAGCTGAAGAAGATGCTATACCCAGAGTGATTCCCAGCAGTCCAGGAGGGATGCTGTGCTCTGCCTGATGTTGCCCCAGGTCCTTCTTGGAAAGGTCCAGAACAGAGATGTCACCAATCAGTGACATCTCTGAATGAGCTTGCTTTTGGTGTGGTAAACATTGATTGCTTTAGCAAAACACTATTTGGTTGGCGTACCTTTGAAAACCTTTAATTATGGGGAGTTTTCAACAGATACAAAGAAAGACAAAAGAGTATAAAGAATCTTTAAGTATTTGTCATTCAGTTTGAAAATCTATCAACCTATGGCCAATTTGAACTGAAAGAAAATTCACTGCTCTACTCATTCTAGGCTTATTTATTTGGGAAAAAAAAAAAACCTCTTTATTCATACTATAGATAGTTATTTCTATTATTTTTTATTCTTAACACTTCACAAAATTACTTCTTAGTATTTAAGTGAACTAGTTTATAATGGCATATTTAATTCCTATCAATAAAGTAAATGATCTTTAAATACAGGAAAAAATGCAAAAGAAACTTTTTAGAAATTAAATTTGTGATGCACTGACCATAATAATATGTAAAGAAGGGATTGATAATTTTAGCATTTTCAATGCACTTTTAAATATAATTATTGAAATATAATTTTAAAATGGAAACTGCATATAGAAATTAATAATGGAGTCAATGAAATTTCCCCTTATAATTATTATGTTCAGTAAAAACATTTTCACAACTCTGAATGTATGTGCACCTTACCGAACAACTTACTAGGTATGATTAATATATAATGAACTGAACCAACTTAAAGTGTAAACTGGAGGAGTTTTGATAGATATATGACTAGTGAAACCATCACCATAATCAAGATAAAACACAGAAGATGGAGGCATAGGTAAACACCTGTACTTGCTGCCTAACACAACCACATCAAAACTACAACTAAAAGACAAAACTGATATTATCCAGAACCATGGGAAGGCTGGCTGAGTGGAAGTTCTATAACTAGAAGGAAAGAGAAAAGCATATTGAAACTTGTAGGAGGCTCAGAGGTGCAGAGGTAAGGAGGCGTGCGCAAAATGGGCTGGCAATTTGGTACACTGTTATTTTTTCAGTTGGGAGGGAGATACACAATCCTGATTGCTCTGAACTCCAGTTCTTGGATGATACTCTGGTGATCCAGACACATATGGGAGAAATTGGACTGTCTGGCATCGGGCCTGAACACAAGGATGGATTTCTCTCAAAGGTGATCACAGCGATCATTGTCCTTGCACAGGGCTGCAGGACACAGAGACCTGGGGACCTCTCCAGGGCAGGGCTGACTGGCAGCCATTGCTGTTTGTTCTGCTGTGGTGATTCCCTGAGACCTCACCCCACCCAATTTACAACTGCACCCAAGTTGTCCACAGAGGCTTTTGCATATGAATGACCTGTCTTTTTGCAATCTAAAACCTAACAAACTTCAGCTGGACCAGAGAGCTCCAAAGCTTTCAAAAGAAGGCCTTAGGCCCTGCATTGCTTTACAGCTGGGCCTCATCTGGGCACTTCCAAACCCCAAACAAAGAGGAGAATCTGCATATCTCTCTGTAGCTCCTCCTGGGTGGCCTCAGGCAGTGGCTGACTGCACCTCTATGGAAATCCAAGAGCCAGGGTACCCAGTGGTCAGTGTGAGAACATACCAGATTACAACTCTTCACATCCATAAGAGACACACTCAAGGAGAAGACTCAGTGAGCACCAAAGCCCCACTGAAGCAAGTCCTGCCCCATAAGATGTCTCCAGAACAGTAGTTCTCCCATTGTAGACATAGCTGGTCCTCACAGCCAATTGACCTGAAGGTCAATTCCTCCCAGTGATATCAACAGCAATCAAGGCTTAATTACAACAAGACTGTGCACACAACCCTCAAACAGGTTCATCAAGAGGAACCACCTCAGGTAATTAGGGAGGCTGAGCCACTGGGCCCTATAGGACGCCTAGCACATAAAGCCATCTATCAACACAGGGAAGCAGCCAAAATTCAGAGACAAAGAAACATATCACAAATGAAAGAAGCAAACTACTGGATATAGAATTTAAAACAATGTTTATAAGGTTACTCAAAAATCTTCTAGAAACTTCTGAGAAATTTAGTGAGACCCTCAAGGATATAAAAAAGGACCCATTAAAATTAATTGAAATAAAGAATAATATACAAAGATCCAACAGCAAACTAGAGAATACCAAGAATCAAGTCAAAGAAGCAAAAAAAAAATACCCAACTGAAAAAGCAACAAGAAAAAAAAAATCCAAAAATATGAAGATAGTGTAAGGATCCTCTGGGACATCTTCAAGCATATAAACATCAGAATTATGGGGATGCCAGAAGAAGAGAGAGAGCAAGATACTGAAAACCTATTTGAAGAAATAATGACTGAAAACTTCCCCCACCTGGTGAAAGAAAGAGACCTACAAGTCCAGGAAGTGCAGAGAAGCCCAAACAAGAGAAACCCAAAAAGGCCCAAACTGAGACACATCTTAATTAAAATGCCAAGGGAAAAAGACAAAGAGAGAATCTTAAAAGCAGCAAGATAAAAACAGTTAGTTACCTACAAAGAGGTACCATAGGACTGTCAGTTGATTTCTCAACAGAAACTATTCAGTCCAGAACGGAATGGCAAGAAATATTCAAAGTGATAAATAGCAAGAATCTACAATCAAGATTACTCTACCCAGCAAAGCCATCATTTATAATTGAAGATCAGATAAAGAGCTTCACAGATAAGAAAAAGCTAAAGGAGTACATCACCACCAAACCAGTATTATATGAAATGTTGAAGGGTATTATTTAAGAAGAGGAAGAAGAAAAAGGTAAAGATAAAAATTATGAACAACAAAGTGACAACAAATACATTTCTATCAACAAGTGAATCAAGTAAATAAAAAATCTGATGAACAGAATAAACTTTAATATAATAGAATCTGGGGCATAGAAAGGGAGTGGATTGACAATTCTCAGGGGGAAGGGGATGTGGAGGCTGTGGGAAGAGATTGGACAAAAATCGTACATCTATGGATGAGGACAGTGGGGGCATAAAGCCATGGGATGGGATGGGAACTGGGTGGAAGGGAGCTATAGGGAGAAAAAGAGGAACAACTATAATAATATGAACAATAAATATTTATTTAAAAAAAAACACAGTATATTTCCATCACACCAGAGTTTCCTCATACCTCTCTGTTCTCTGCTTCTTTTAAAAATGTTCTTGGAAAATAATTTTTTAAAATACTTTATTTTTTTGAGCTGTTTTAAAGGAAAATACAGTGATTTCCCATATACCCCTTACCCCCACATGTGCATAACCTCCCCCATTATCAACAGTTCTTCTTCCCCCAGAGTGGTACATCTGCTACCATTGATGAGCCTACACTGACACATCATAATCACCCAAAGTCTGTAGCTTACATTAGAATTCACTCTTGGTGTTGTGCAGACTGGGGAGTTGAACAAATGTATAATGAGATGTGTCCATCATTATTGTATCATACAAAGTATTTTCACTGCTCTAAAAATCTCCAGTGCTCTGCCTATTCATGTATTCTTGATTATTCTCTATACTAGAGACCCAGTGCATGAAAATTCATCACTGGAGGTGGGGAGGGGTCCCTCGGCCTGGCCTGTCCCCTCTCACAGTCCAGAAAACCTCAGGGGCAGGAGATGACCTAGTGATCAGGGGAAGGTGACACCCCATCATACCTTTGCTGCTGCCACTGCCGGCAGCGCAAGCCTTGGCTGGCCCTGGTTACTTGAGCCTCAGGGGCCCCTGGGTAGTTTAGCAGCCACACCTGAGGTTTTCCTGTGCCTGGGGCCAGCTCTGGGTGGCTAGACAGCTGCCATTGAGTCTTTCCTGCACCTTGGGATGGCCCTGGGCAGTTGGGGGGTTAAGGAGACTGGGAGACTTCAGAGGCAGGCATGAGAGCAGCAGTGTTCCTGCTGCCCTGGCAGGGCTGAGGGGACTGGGTACCACCATCTTGTGGCTGTGAGTGCTGCCATCTGTAAGGGCATGACAGTCAATTAGCATATTCCCTCTTTATTGGCTGTGATTGCCACCATCTTTGTGACAGCAAGAGGGTTAATTAGCATATTTCTTCTTTATTAGATAGGATTGTCTTCATGATTTTAACATTTCCAGAATCATATAGTATACAGCCTTTTCAAATTGGCTTCTTTCACTCAGTCATATGCATTTAAATTTCCTCTATATCTTTCTATAATTTAAGTAGTGTCCTGGCACACAAAATTCATGGACAGGATGGGAGCAGAGGCAATAGTCTCTCAGCCCAGCCTATACCCTCTCCAATCTGGGACCCTTCAAAGGATGTTCTACTGCCAGTTAACAGGGATCAAGCATAAACCAGCAGTTGAACATCCCTCTCACAATCCAGGACTGCTATCTCCTAACCGCTCACCTGCCTGCCTGATTGCTCCTAACCACTCTGCCTTCCAGCCTGCTTGACCCCAATTGCCCGCCCCCCCTGCTGGTCCTCTCATCCCCAACTGCCCCCCACGCTGGCCTGATCACCCGCAATTCCCCTCACCACCACCAGCCCGATCACCCACAACTACCATCCTATCCTGGCCTGATCACCCACATCTCCCCTTCCCTCCTGGCCTATAACAACCTCTACCTTGGCCTGCCACCATGGTTTTGTCCAAAAGAATGTCTGAAAGGTGTCCTGGAAGGTTTTCCAGTAAAATTAGCATATTACCCTTTTATTAGTATAGATAGAGAACTAGTGGATGGGTAAGGGCTAGCTGGTTTGCCTTGAAGGGCATCCGGATTAGGGTGGGGGTTCCCTTGGGTGTGGGGAGGCCTGGGCAAGGGGCCTGTGGTGGTTTGCAGGCTCGCCACACCTCCCTGGGGTGAAGGTCCTTGCTGGGGGTTGGGGGGTATGGCCAGCCTGGGTGAGGGGCTGATGGCTGTTTGCAGTCATCTCCTCCAGCAGGGACCCTCACCCCATTAGGGCATGTCCACCCTGGGTAAGGAACTAAAGGCTGTTTTCAGGCTGGCCATAGCCCCTTCAGGGTGGCAGGTCCCACTGAGGTGCCTGGCCAGCCTGGGTGAGAGACTGAGGGCTGTTTTCAGGCTGGCCACACTCTCTTCAGGGTGGGGAGTACTGGTGGAGTGCCTGTCCAGCCTGGATAAGGGGCTGATGGCTGTTTTCAGGCTGGCACACCCCCAGTGGGGACCTTCACCCCATGGGGGTGTGGCCAGCCTGGGTAAGGGATTGAGGGACATTTTCTGGCTGATCAAGCCTCCCAATGACCCAGGCTCCCAGCACCTCCTTGAGCAGAGGCCAGGACGGGCTGGAAACCTGGGTTGCCCTGGTGACCCTGGACCCCATCCACTCCTTGAGTGGAGGCCAAAGTGGGTGGGAAGCTTGGCTTCCTCTGTTGCCAGGAGCAATCCAAGCCTCCTGCTCACTCCAGCTCCATGGCAACCACCATCTTTGTTGGGTTAATTTACATACTTGCTCTTGATTGGCTGATGGGCATAGTGGAGGATCAGTCAATTTGCATGTTTTTCTTTCATTAGTGTAGATTGCTTCAAATGGTCTTAAATAATCTAGCCTTTTCCTATTGCTGCAGCATTACCTCTCATCTTTTCCTACTTCCAACTTTTACTTCACTCACTAAACAACTAACAATCCTTGAATATTTCATATCGTCCTTTGATTTCAGGACTTCGTAGAAATTGTTCTGTATTTCTCAAATGCTATCTCCTTTCATCCACTTTATGTGTCCTCACCTCCCTGGTGAAGCCTTTCCTGATACCTTGAGCCAGGAGTAGGCATTTCTTCGCTGCTACTAAGCCTGTGGTAGTGTTAATCCACTCTACTATAACTGCCAGCTTACTTCTGCCTCCTCCAATGAGACTCTGAGTAACTGAGGACAAGGACTGCCCAGTGCCTTGTACAGCACCCAATACATTGTGGGATGCCCAAAGAGATTTATTGAATGAATGAAGCTATTAATATCAATTATTGATGTAATGTCATTATTAATTTCACTAACTCTGGTACACCTATCACTGCACGTGACACACATTAATCACTCAGCACATTTAACTATATTAAGCACTGTATTTTATTTACTATATTTTGACATATACTAATTTCATCTGTAAAGTGATTTAATTTAATCCTATCAACATCTTTACTATACATATGTTTTGTTATTTTCAACTAACTAAAAGATAAAGAAACTAAGGCTCAGAAACTTTAAACATTTTTCTTGGGGTCAAATTAATGTCAGGAATTATGTTCAAGCCCAGCTTTCTTTGCAGTTGAAAAAGTACCTAAGTCCAAGAATAGGGGAAGAATAAAATACAGCTTTGTTATTCCCTGTCCAGTCTGCCCATCAGATATACTAAAAAACACACAACAATGTCTTTGCTACTTTTTATCTGTGAAAAATAAGAGAAAAGAAAAGGACCCTAACACTATGGAAACAAAAGAACATTTATTTGTAATGCATATCTCTGAAGTCTACAGAAATGGCATGTAACTGTGAGAAGAGGCAAATTATAATTCTTGTATGAGCAAATCTTTATCTGTAGGCATTTGGTGGGTCTTAGAGGTGACCAGGATAGTGATGTAATATCAGAGGATCTTTAGTTAATACATTAAACTGGAAGAAGAATGAAATGGAGGATGATCATGACTTTGTCTTTTGATTGGGTGGAGAATACTTATGTCTTTACAATCAAGTTAGACAGTTTAGTATGTGTAGATTGATTAAATGGTTGTCTATCTCGTGATGTTGTCTATCTGGGCCAATAAAAGTATCTCTAAATAAATATTACTCACCCAAAACATTGACTGAAATTCCATGATTAGGGAATCCAGTCAAACATTCCTTTGGACAGAGAGTTCATGTGGGAAATTCTGGTAAAATGTCTCTAGGATGCCATGTGATGGAGAGAAAAGCATTCTGGCTTTTGAGGTCCACTTTTTTTCCTCTGTGAACTAAGCAAGTGTTTCTTACAACATTACCAACTCTGTAAAATGAGGACCAGGAACACTGGACCTCTACATACCATCAGCATTTCCATTGCTATGTATCTGGGTGTGATCTGTAATTCCGTTGCTATTGTAGGCTGACCTGTCTCTGATACCCATCTTTTGGGTTCCCATACTCTAGCACACTCTCACCATTACAATGTGGATACTGAACAGCCAGAAATTGGGTAGTAGACTTATGGAAATTCTATGAATCAGGGAAATCCCCAATTATTTCTATTTATTTCTCTCCACACTTGCTGGCATTTGACAGGGAATTTCTGAAGTATTTTGACAGCAAGGAAGCATTTCTGGTCTTCAGCCACAGTTTTATCGTCTTTAAGGGGGGATACGTAATATATACTTATAAGCTTTCATTGCATACTTCTTTTGGCTTGTCTTAAATTATAGGTAAGGTTTTAATGGGCAGTGCATTTGCAACAGTGCTTAACAGAATGCCTGACACAATGCAGGCAGTGCAGGAAGTTACTTTCTCAACTTGAATTTTCCTTTTCCAGAGTAAACTTCAGATCAAGTAAATTCCACATATACATCCTTATGCTAAAACTGGTCTAAACATACATGTAGTACCAGACTTTTGCTAGTTCTTTATGTCTAGAGAAATAAACCAATTATATTTTCCTAAATCAATTACTTCTCCATAAATACATGGAGTTTTTTATGTGTGTTTGTTTTGTTTTGTTTTGTTTTTCTGTAGAACCTGATTTGTTTTCTGTATGTGCAAATGAGATGGCATCCAATTAGAGCTAGGTTCCCTTATCAAGAAATTGCTTCTCACTAAGACTCACCATTGCATTGCCTGCCCTGATCTGCAGATACCCAGGGGCCAAGGCTCTCCTTGGTGCTTCCAGACACCAAAAAATCTTAAATGGCTAGGGTTAGAGGACCTAACAATGATGTCAGTTTCTGTATCTGACTTTATGTGACAGTTAATTATGATATTCATTCAGAGAACAATGAAGAAAAGTCTTATCATAGTGATGGCTGACTCTCCAAGCAGGATGCAAACAAACAATTGGTGCATCTGCTTTCACAGAGCCAAATATCAATTTGTTGTATACACTGTAGGAATGAATAATTAAGAATGTATTTCAGGGAGAAAAAAATTTGATATGGAAAGAGTTTTCTGCACTAGTACAGTGGCACCTCGAAATACTAGTGCCCTAACATACAAGATTTTTGAGATACGAGCCATCGAGCGAGCGATTTTTGCTTTGAAATACGAACAGTTGAGATACGAATAATCGCGCGGATCGGCTGGCTGCACACGACCCACCAGTTTACCGAGACTCGAGCGTCTCATAGTTTCCCATGCCTCAAGGTTATGGAATGAATTAAACTCGTATCTTGAGGTGCCACTGTATCATGTTACTTCCTCTTCTTTACAATCATGATTTCCCTGTGATTTCTGCTTTTTGTTAAAAAAATGTAATTTTTTAAGAACTTGGTTACACTGCAAGGACCATGGCAATACTGGTACCTATTATCCAGGAGACCTTGAAGGCACTGAGGCCAGTAAGAAGGATGTTGTCCAGGTAGCTGAGTATGGGGGCACTAGGGCATTATTACTTGTGCAGTTATGATAGGTCCCACTAGAACCCCTGACTCACATGTTTGAATTAAAGAACTAGCCAGTGTTGCTCAGTGGTTAGAGTGTCAGCCCAGTGTCAAAGTGTCTTGGGTTTGATTCCTGGCCAAGGGAAGATACCTGGGCTTCAGGTTCAATCTCCACCCCTGGTTGGGATTTTGGGGGGAGGCAACCAATCAAAGTGTCTCTCACATCAGTGCCTCTCTCTTTCTCTCTCCCCCTTTCTCTCTCTCCCCCTTTCTCTCCTCTCTCTCTCTCTCTCTCTCTCTCTCTCTCTCTCTCTCTCTCTCTCTCCCTCCTTTCCATCCCATCCACTCTCTCCAAAAATCAATGGGCAGCCCTAACCAGTTTGGCTAAGTGGACAGACCATTGGCCTGTGGACTGAAGGGTCCCAGGTTTGATTCCATCCAAGGGCATGTACCTTGGTTGTGCAGGAGGCATCTGGTCGATGTTTCTCTCTCATCTGATGTTTCTAACTCTCTATCCCTCTCTCGTCCTCTCTGTAAAAAATAATATATATATATATATATATATATATATATATATATATTTATAAATAAATAAATAAATAAATAAATAAATAAATAAATAAATATTAATGGGCAAAATATCATTGAGTAAGGATTATTTAAAAAGCTTTGGGGAGAGTTACTGTGCGGAGGCAGCTAAGAAGGCGGCTGTGGTGGCGGTGGCGGCGGCTGAGGCAGTAGCTGAGGCGGCGACAGAGGAAGCAAAAAATAGCAGATTTTTTTTAAAGGACTGCCAATCTACAACAAAAGCAATTTTAGTCGATTTCATGCTGACTCTATGTGTAAAGCCTCTAATCGACGCCCCTCAGTCTACCTGCCCACGCGCGAGTATCCATCTGAACAGATCACTGTGACAGAAAAAACAAACATCCTTTTGCGCTACCTACATCAGCAATGGGACAAAAAGAACGAGAAGAGAGACCAGGAGCAAGTGGACCTCGAGGGCGAGAGCTCAGCGCCTCCCTGAAAGGTCGCACGGACGGACAGCCCAGACATGCACGAGGACACTTAAGACTGATGCTCCCCCATAGGTGCCTCCTGTCTTGTCTGCTCCTCACCCGCCTGCTGTGTGTAAGCATCCTACCCACCCTCCCCACTGGTCCGCCTACCCACACCCAGCCATGCACACCACTATCAACCTCATAGGAGCCGATGTATTTATTTTCCTTTTGTCTTTATTTATGCTGTAAAATGTATCGAGCGATGGTTAAAGGGATGTCAGACCCAGTAGTGTGACGTTGGTAGATGCTTCTTGAAAAACAACATTGTTATTCATTACTCCACCCTACCCCAAATCCCTTCCTCCTGCTCCCTAGTCCTTCTCTGGAGAACCAGAGTGTGTCTCCGAGTGTCTAGAGATAAGCCCTGCTGCAGCTGGGTGACAGGGGTGGGGCCCTTCTTCCCACTTCCATCCCCTGGTCCAGCCTTAAAGACTTGGCCTTGACGCCCATTCCACCGGGATCTATGCTGTGCCTGGACCCTTCTCTGAGAGTACGCCACAGGAAGAAGTCAACCCTTCAGGATCATTCTCTTAAGTCCTTTTATCATGGACTGGTGCATGCTCAGTGTCCACCCCAATAAAAGGATCTTTCCTAAAAAAAAAAAAAAAAAAAAAAAAAAAAAA
>PVJN01040298.1:0-19356 GCA_004026805.1 Lasiurus borealis | reverse complement strand
AGCTTATATACTATATGACAAGCAACAGGATTATACAAGGTCAACACAGAGTTTTATTTCCTCATACCTGCACACATCTCACAATCTACAGACTCCGCATATTATCTGGTTCGATAATGGGATGGGACTGATGGTTATCTCTGGGTTACTCCCTTGGGACATCTGGACCATGTCTCCTGTCTCTGTTCTCAACCCTGAGGCTGTAATTACAGGATGTAACTGGGGGATATGATTTTAAGCCGAGCTGTGTTAACTCTGGCCCAATCCTAATTTTTGTAACCTTACAGTCTTAGGAACCAACAGACCGCTCCTCGGTGTAGCAAAGTGTAGCAATATAGTTTACTATTATTATATGAAGACTGTTACCCATGCTACACCACGATTCAAGACAACATTTCATTTATTTGTAATTAGAAATAAATATTTCACAATATATAATTACATATTGTTCTTGTGATTATCACTATGCTTTATGTTCAATTTGTAACAATGAAAATACATCCTGCATATCAGATATTTGCATTACAATTCATAACAGTAGCAAAATTACAGTTATGAAGTAGCAACGAAAATAATTTTATGGTTAGGGGTCACCATCACATGAGGAGCTGTCTTAAAGGGTCGCAGTATTAGGAAGATTGAAAACCATTGCTCTAGTGGAAAGGACTACCCCTTGCTCTGGCCTTTTTCTCCCTTTTATTAAGGCTTTGGGACACACCCCTAGCCTTTAAGCAAGAAATAACAAAACAGAAATTAACATGAAACAAACAGGTAGAGCCTGCTTCAGCTAACAATGTTTTCAACTAAACAGTGAGTGATTAGCTCTGACCTTTCAGAGCAATTAAGGTTGACCAGCCTTCTGGTTTCCTGTTTACATCCATTTAGTGAGAACAATGTTTGGTTTCCGACAGCATAGGATACCAAGAAGACAGAACTGAATCTCACATCACTCTGCTTGGCCCCGGAGGATGACTGGTTAGCCAGAGACAGGTACGATTCATCAAAGAAGGAACAACCTAAGACAGACACAGTTGCAAAGATCTTGGGAGTCAACAGAGGTGGGGCACAGGCCCTCACCCTCCCAACATTGCAGGGGCCTGAATCCTCACCCCTTTGGAGGGAGGTCTCCTGCCTCTATGGCTGCTTCGCTTCTCACGCCCAGCAGAGATCAGGACCCAGGTAACAGACACTTGGCCGATAGCAGCTGCCCTATATCTAAATCCATCCTAGCACCAGGAATGCTCAGGGGCTACTCAAGAATTCAAATAATTCTTTCCACTAATATTTACAGGGTAATCTAAGATTGTTGGTAGAGTATTAAATTTGACAGTAAAAGAGTAATCAAGCTTTTAGATTAATTTAAATTGGCTAATTGAAATAAGTGAATATTCAAGAAAATTTAATTGTACTGGAAAAAAGCTGTTTCTAAAGTATTAACTAAAATTTCTATTGGTAGTTCATCTCATGGTAAAATTGCTTAATATGCAATGAACATAAAGCAGTCATATTTTTGTGCAAAAAATTAAAATTTAAAGTTAGCAAGATTGCATTAAAAATTTACAAAAGTCTCCATTAATCAAAAAGGGCGGATAGCCAAGACTGTTTAGGCTCAGTGGATAGAGCGTCGGCCTGCGAACTGAAGAGTCCCAGGTTCGATTCCGGTCAGGGGCATGTGTCTTGCTTGCGGGCACAACTCCAGTAGGGGACGTGCAGGAGGCGGCTGATCGATGTCTCTTTCTCATCGATGTTTCTGACTTTCTCTCCCTCTCCCTTCCTCTCTGTAAAAAATCAATAAAATATATATTTAAAAAAAGGGGGCGGATAGTAGGATAATATCAATAAGGAAAAATATCCTGTAAGTAAATTACATCTAGAACATTTTTACTTTAGAAAATATAATTTTCATTTGTAATGCTAACAGCAAGACACCCATGAAAAACATGGTTTCAGAATAAGCCAGAGAAAAATCATTTGAGCAAAAATAAAAAGGGCCCCAAGTCAATTTTATAGAAAAGACTCCTTTATTAACTTTTGGTCGAGAATATGTTTATATATTTTCAGAAAACAACTCCAAGACCAACTGGACTCCTGCAACAGAGAAGAATTGACAGGTCTGCTCCAACCACGAAGACAAGAGGAGAAACAGTCCAGAGATAGCAGTTAGCAGCTGTGTGTCGCTACAGATTGCCTAGGACCAAACCAGAGAGGGTCGGACCTGCATTGCCATCATTTGTCCACCATCCAGAAACCATTGCTGACGTGTACACATAAGGAACTGTTAGACATTGAAATTGGGATTCAGAACTGTTGGACATTGAAATTAGGTCTCAAACATTTTTTGTTTTTATAGGTTTATTTCTAGTCTGCAGAGCAAGATGTTTTTAAGGAAAAGAATCAGGAGGAAAAAAGACAGATGCAGAGGCAGAGAAGCATTAAACAGACTGTTATGCTACAGCGGGAAGGCAGGGAGGTGGAGGAAGGAGGGGGACTGCAAGAGATTAACCGAAGGACTTGTATGCATGTATATAAGCATAACCAATGTATACAAGACATTGGAGGTGGGGGCCAGGTGAGGGCATGTCCTGGGGGGTAGGGAAGGCCGGGGAGAGGTCAATGGGGGGTGGGAGGAGGGCAGAGGAGATATATGTACTACTATTTGTAATACTTTAAACAATAAAAAAAGGAAAAAAAAAAGAGAAAAGAAATGCACACATGAAGCCTATATGTTCATGTTGAACAATGTCACCCCAATAAATGTAATAAGAAGAAAGGAAAAGAAAAGAAAGTATATTGTAGGAGGCTCAGATAGGCAGCTCTAGTGAGGTTCCAGTGTCCAGAGTAAGTGTAGCTTCTGGTTTTTTATCTGATTTTTGCCCCTTCCACATTCTGTCTTAATTTTCTGTACCATTGGCCCCTTAGCTGGTGGGCTTCCTAGAATTTAGTTTGCCTGCTTGACTTGTTGGTTTTCCTAGCATTTTGTTTGTCTACAAGTCTCTTGTAAGATTTGCCCTTTTGCCCTGGCTGGTGTGGCTTAGTTGGTTGAATGTCATCTAATGAACGAAAAGGACGTGGGTTCAATTCGAAGTCAGGCCACCAAACCAACCAATCAACCAAACAAACAATGCCCTTTTGGTGCTGTAAGTCATTTTAACTATATTTGCACTTTTCTCCCTGTTTCTGTCTGTGATTATTTTATCTTACTCGCTACCTCTCTGTTTTATTCAAGTCTGATCCATTCATCCTGTCCCTGCCCTGCTTGTGTCTAATTACCTATTTCAACAGTTTCAACATGAAGAACGGATCAGGATCAGAGCTTACTCAGATAGCCTGTCCCTGCAGTTTGAAGTGGTATGTCAAGAGGTCTTGGGTGATGTTCTCTTCTTGCTGTGGCTGGGGGCTGAGCAGCCACATCAGAGGGTCCAGTTCTGATTCAAATTGAGGCACAATTTTAGAAAATGGACCAGAACACTGTTAGGTTAGCATGAAACTTTATTCAAGAATGCTGGGTATGAGAAGGCTTCAAATGAGCAAGCTAACCAATGAAAGGATGGCATCTTAGCAGGAGGAGTCAGGTGAATTTTGGCTGATTTGCAGAATGGTTGGTCAAAGATAGGTGGTTGGGAAAGAGCAGTAATTCTTGTGGATGAGCTATGGTTTAGTTGAGAGGCATTTAGGAGGATGATAAGTAGGGGTTATACTCATGAGCCAAGGGATTATACTCATAGGCCTCCACCCCCCACAAAACAAAACAAAACAAAACAAAACAAAACAAAACAAAACACCTTCAAAGCTCTAAGCACCTGAATTGCTGGGCTTTTTTTCATTATTTACGTATTTATGTAAACATTTTTATTTATTTATTTTTGAAATATATTTTATCCATTTTTTACAGAAAGGAAGGGAAAAAGAGAGGGATAGAGAGTTAGAAACATCGGATGAGAGAGAAACATCGATCAGCTGCCTCCTGCACACTCCCTACTGGGGGACGTGGCAGTCTGTTATTGGACAAGCTTTTAACAAAGGGTCAGTTTTATTACATGCAGCTGTAGAAATTTCAGTTACACAATAGGTTAAAAAACAAGCAAAAGCCGAGACCGGTTTGGCTCAGTGGATAGAGCGTCAGCCTTCGGACTGAAAGTTTCCAGGTTCGATTCCGGTTGGGGGCATTTACCTTGCTTGCAGGCACATCTCCAGTGTGGAGCCTGCAAGAGGCAGCTGATTGATGTCTCTCTCATCCACGTTTCTGACTTTCAGTCCCTCTCCCTTCCTCTCTGTAAAAAAAATCAATAAAATATATTTTTAAAAAAACAAACAACAAAGGGTAGGTACTTAACTTTAGCTCGAAGTATTTCCTGTTTGTACAGCCTTGGGGTTACCTCAAGCAGGATGTGCCTAGGGAGTTTTTTTTTTGCAACAGAGCTACTTTGGACAAAAACAAGGGTGGGAGTCATGCTTGGCTAAAGTGTATCAAGGCACATCCTCTTGCTGTAAGTCACCTGTGAGGACCCAGCTTTTCAGGGATAGGGTCTGTCTTGGCAGAGTTCTTATGCCAGGACACAGTGACTGTGTTTGCAAATATCTGATTTGTGTAACTTCCTCCTCTACTTG
Source organism: Lasiurus borealis (assembly GCA_004026805.1). Classification (NCBI taxonomy): domain Eukaryota; kingdom Metazoa; phylum Chordata; class Mammalia; order Chiroptera; family Vespertilionidae; genus Lasiurus; species Lasiurus borealis. Next base: position 14,748 of record PVJN01040298.1, on the reverse strand, counting down.
TGCTTAAATACTGTACTGAAAATAAACTCTGGGCTGCAGCCTCAAGTCTCAGTCCTCCCAACCCCATCTGTTCTTGTCTGTCTTTTCTTTATTGTCAGCCCCTCATTCAGGTACTGTTCGTTGCCGGCAGGTACCGGCAGTCTTAGAATTGTCACTGTGACCTGGAGAGATTGTTACGGTCTGTTGAATAAAGCAAGAATCAGGACAGTATGTACCATATGCTATTTAATGAAACAGTGTCAAAAATACTTCTATATTTATTAACATATGGTTAAATGAGTATGGAGAAAAGTACAGAGGTATACATTGATTAGTATGTTGCTGGTTTATCCTTACACCAATTCCAGATTTCCTATTTGTTATATAGTAAGTCTTGAAATTAGGTTGTGAAAGCCCTTCGAGTTTTCTTCAGTAGAGGCGGTCCTTGGGTTACGTCGGACTCGATGTACATTGTTTCATAGTTAATATCACCATCTCCCACTTATTTACAAAAAAAATTCTGTCATTTTGACGTATGTATATATATATATATGTGCTTTATTTTTTTTATTATTTATTTTCCACAAATAAAGGTCAGGAATTGTTATCTTTCTTTTCTTTTATTTTTTTAATGTTTCACTTTATTACTGCTGTGTATGTGCTCCATGTGAATAACATAGGTGCTTATGTAGGTGGGTTCCGACTTATGGCAAAAATAGTGTTAAGTTGCTCTGAGGAACAGATCTCTGATATAACCCGAGGATCTACTGTATTCTTTTTTGCTGTTCTCTCTCTCTCTCTTTTTTTTAATATATTTTATTGATTTTTCACAGAGAGGAAGGGAGAGGGACAGAGAGTCAGAAACATCAATGAGAGAGAGACATCAACCAGCTGCCTTCTGCACGCCCCACACTGGGGATGCGCCCACAACCAAGGTACATGCCCTTGACTGGAATCGAACCTGGGACCCTTCAGTTCGGAGGCCGACGCTCTATCCACTGAGCCAAACCGGTCTCAGCTTTTTTTGCTGTTCTTGGTGTTACTGTTACTAGACAGGGAACCTGGCCCTGAGTGGGTCTGCCTAGGGCTGGCCGACGGTGTATGGGTTCTTGACTTCATGCAGGAAAAATTTCACAGCATGAGTCCAGATGAGTATGAAAGTACATTTAGTAAAGCTGGGGACAGTTGAACAAGGAAAGGCTTAGCATAGGAAGCAACAGGAAAGCCTAGGCTGGGTGACTTTAAATTACGGGGGAGTCAACGAAAAGGGGGCCTTGGTTAGCTCAGAGGAGCTGCTGCTGCCTATTGCACCCCTGGTTGCAAGTCTCATGAGGGTTCCTTGAAGCTTAGGAGATGCATGTCTTGTGGGGGCTGGGGGAGAAAGAGGGGAAAGAAGGGGTAGTGAGGGTATGCTCCTGGTAGGTGGAGTGCATGCTGGGACCTTAGGTCTGAGGGGTTTTAAAGGTTGGGAATTTAGGTGAGGTCTTAGGAGACGATCTCAGTAGAATATTCATCAATTTTATGCTGATATGCCCAAATGAGATTTATTCCCTTAACGTTTCCCCTCCTTTGTCGTGGTTGGCAAAAGGCACTGATACATGATTTTTGAATTGGAACATGCGGTGTTCCCCTGGGCGGGATGGTTCCCTGGATTCTTTGTCTGTAGGAGTCGAAGAATGAATCCAGACAGAAGATGGTAAAGCAAAGGTGGAGATTTACTGGAGAACAAGTACAGACTCCCACATGGGGAAGGGGAAAGAATTTCACAGCACAGACTCCCACGTGAGGAGGGGCAAAGAGTTCCTCTGCCTTTTCCATAGTTTATAAAAGAAAGTGCCTGTGTCCTGATATGGCTTCTGATTGGTTAATATTCCCTTTTGAACTGGTTACTATTGTAACTCGGGAGGCCCTCCTCCCTCATTGTCATCCTATTCCCTCTGAGCTTTCTTCTTTATTTTGTAAATATAGATCTTTTTGCTATTCCCAGTTTCCTTGTCTTATGGAAATGTAATTTCTCCCAGCCTGTAGCCCTGTGCTTTTTTCCCATAGACCCCAATTCTAAAAAATTCCCCAAACCTGCCTATATTCCCCTAAAATTCCTATTTCAGCACTAATTGGATTTCTGCTTTCTAGCTCCCGGGGAAGGGTGATTCAAACTCTTTATTCTCTGACTGGGAAGAAGTGTAAACCATTTATCATTCAAATATGGGCATTGTGCTGGTTGTTTGAAGCTCCTCACATACACCAAAAGATGGTGGGTTTGAATCATGGTCAAGGCATATACCCATGTTACAGGTTCAATCCCCCTTAGGACATGTGTGGGAAGCAGCCAATTGATGCTTCTTTCTCTCTTTTCCTCCCTCTCTCTAAAATCAGTACTGTAATAAAAAGAAAACTTTAAAAAAAATTAAATTTACTTGTTGATTTTTATTTGTTATTAGTATTAATATTATCATTTTAAAATATATTTTTATCGATTTCAGAGAGGAGGGGAGAAGGAGAGTTAGAAACAACAATGATGAAAGAAACATCGATCAGCTGCCTCCTATACACTCCCCACTGGGTATTCACCTGCAACGAAGGTACACGCCCTTGACCAGAACCGATCCTGGGACCCTTGAGTCCTCAGGGCGATACTCTATCCACTGAGCCAAACCAGCCAGGGCCACTTACTGATTTTGAGAGACAGAAAGGGAGGGAGAGGGAGAAAGAGAAAAACATGAGCTTGCTGTTCTTCTTATTTATGCATTAATTGGTTGATTTCAAAAAGCAGTTTTTATAGAGGATGGATGTTTCAATAAAAGGCCAGAACTCAAAACATCAGAGTTTGGAAAAATTTATTGATTGAGAAGGCACCAACTGAGAAGTGGGAGACCTAATGATGCCTCAATTTCATTGATCAAGGTTAAAGGTTTTTAAGGGTGTAGGGGGACAGGTATGCAACATGCTGGTGGGGTAGGTTTTAATTAGAGGAATTTGCAAATTGGCCTTTTATGATAAAGGGCATCTGCACCAGATCTTCCTAGACAATGGGCCCCTCACTTCTGAAAGGGTTCAAGTTCTGGTTATATCCTAGTCTTTTAGTTCTTTGAAGGGGGAACCAGAGAGGGGCAAGACTTTTGAAGCAGGAATTTGGGGGGAATATAGGCAGGCTTAGAGATTTTTTAGGAATGGGTCCAAGGGAAAAAAAACACAGGACCACAGACTGGGAGAAGGTACATTTCCATAACACAAGGAAGCCAAATGCAGTTACATCTCCATAAGACAGGGGAAGTGGAAGTAGCCAAGAAAGGCCCATATTTACAAAATAAGTAGAAGGAAGCCCTTCATTCAGATGGAAAGAAGAAAGCCCAGAGGGAAGGAGGTGGGAGAACCTCACACATCCCAGGTGAGGCTCAACCTTTGAGCCCAGGAATTACTATAGTGACCAACTCGAAGGGAAATAGTGGCCAATCAGAAGGGATATCAAGGCACCAGGATTGACAGCCTATATAAACCATGGAAAGAGGACTTAAGTTGGAATCTGTACTTGCTCTTCAGTAAATCTCCATCTTTGCTATCTCACTTTCTGTCCATAGATTCACTCTTCAATTCTGGCAGACAAAGAATTCGGGTTACAGTTCAAAAATTCAGTATCACTTTTGTTGGGTTCAGCTGGAGGCCAAATGTGTGTTTTGATCTGTTGTCTCTGAAAAGCTACTCAATATCTTGTTAAACAGAAGAGGACCCTTTTGAGCTGGTTCTGTAGTTACTTTAGTCCTTGGACTTTCTAAGTGCAGGTCTCCAATTATGATCTTCTTGTAAAATCCAAAGGGTGTTTTCCAGTTTACTCTTATTTTCATCTTTAACAGTGAGATAATCTAGGGGTAACATTTTGACTCCATCTTGACCAAAAATACTCCATCTCTGAGGCTGGACTTCTTGTTTTCAGTAAAATGCCATAGTTAAATAAACCTTACTACATCCTTAAAGAAAAGAATGTATGATGACATGATCTCACTCATTTGTGGATTATAATGAACAACATAAACTGATGAGCAAAAATAGATCAGAGACAGAGAAACATCAATCAGAACGTCAAACCTCAGGGAAGGTAGAGGATGATGGGGGTAAAGGGGAGAAAGCAACCAAAGGACTTATGTATATGCATGCATATAAGCCTAATCAATGAACACAGACAACAGCGGGGGTGGTGGCATGAATGGGAGTTGTGGAGTAATGGGGGATAGGGACACATATGTAATACCTGAATTAATAAAGAAATTTAGAAAAAAGAATGTATGATGATAACGTCTTTCTTAACATCATGTTCTGCAAAATAGTTGTTTTGTCAATTAAAAGGAAATCAGAATGTTTGCACAAACATTATTTTACAGGCGCTTTGGGACTGGAAAACATCTTGACTATCCAGGCAGGGATCAACCACTGCCAAATGATGATCTTGGGACAACTGACTTCATCCTGATTCCCAAGCCCTATACCCACCCCAGGACCCCTATATAAGCCATCCACAAGAACTCTTTGGGAGCTCGACCTTTTTCTGGTTGATTCCCATGTGCACAAGCTCTTTTTATTTTTATTTTTTAAATAATTTCTTATTGTTGAAAATATTACAATTGTTCCCCTTTTCCTCCCATTGACCCTCTCCAGCAGCTATCCCACTCCTGCCCCCAGGCCTTCAGAACCCTATTGTCTGTGCCCATGGGTTATGCATATGGCCATACTGCACAAGCTCTTTTCAATAAATTATCTGCTAGATCTTGTCTGAGTTCAGTGCTCATTTCTATGACATGGAGACTCAAGAACCTGGTAACATAGACGATTTAAGAGGTAGCAGTGACCAGAGCATACAGTTAAGAACGTACACCAGATTTCTGTCACAGGCTCAGATTTCCAGTCCCTGCCCACCCCCACCCCCCACTTATTTTCCCATTATTCAAGCAAGCATATTTACAGAAGCTAGAAATAGCATAGTTATTATCTGGTTTAGTTATATCCTAGAATTAACAGGTCAATGGACCATCTGCGTCTGAAAGGCAGTCCTAACAAAATTTATGGGAATAAAATGGAATGCCTGTGGTTCAGATAGAGGGCAAGGGGACAGGATGGAGTCAGTTTTTTCAAGGTCCATTTTTCACTGGGACATATGAATTTTATGATTACAATTGGAGTTTTCAAGACTTGGTCCTGTGTCCCTTTTCTCATTCTACACTTTACATCAAGTGATATTTCCATATTCAGAGTTTTAATCAACTTTTAAAAGATGGAAATGAAGCTCGGACCATGTGGTTCAGTAGTTAAGCGTCGACTTATGAACTAGGAGGTAATGGTTCTATTCCTGGTTAGGGCACCCTGGGTTACAGGCTCCATCCCCAGTGTGGAGTGTATAGGAGGCAGCTGATCAATGATTTTCTCATCATCATTAATGTTTCTATCTTTCTCTCCCTTACTCTCAGAAATCAATAAAAGTATGTATATATATATTTTTAAAAGATAGAAATGTACTTCTCTCTCAGAAATAGTCTAGCTGGTCCAGGCTAGAGGAGATCTTTACAGATCTTTCCTTCAAGTTTGTTCCTTAAACATTCCCATGGGCGGATGTTATAACCTGGAGCCCGCTCTTTTAATAGTTTTCTATTGCCACCGAAGGAGAGCAAAGTCTTACTACCATGAAACTCCTTTTGGGATATTGATTTTAAGCTGGTTATTCAGAAACAAAAAAACATGGAAAGGACCTCTGACTATCTCCCCTTTATTGCTCAAGAGGTTCAGGCAGAAAAATGTGCTTCAGAAAGAAAATCTTAGGATGTTCACCTTAGCCTAATTTGAATATGTGCATAGTAAATTGGAGGGGCTTTAGGAGGGGCCTGTTATCTGCTCATATCCTGTGTCCCATTGTTTTTGGGTTGCCTAGCAAGGACTTGTCTGCCCAGTTTGCTCCACTCTTCCTCTACCTGTGAATTGCCCATTTTCAATTCTGAAATCTAAAACCTTCCCCCTCTCGCCCCCCCTTCCCTTTTCTCCTTTGTCCAAAATATCGTATATATATTCAATGTTGCCTCGCTGTTTTTGGAATTTTCATGCTTAGGAGAATTCCCTATGGCCATGTATTACAATTTTTATTTTCTCCCATTAATCTGTCGCTCTTAATTTGATTATTAGCCCAGCTAGAAGAGCTTTGAATGTGGGAGGAAAAGTATTATTATAACCTAATAAATTACCATGAACTGAGCGCCTTAAACAACACACTAATTATTTCCCAAGCTCATTCAAGTTGTTGGCAGAATTCATTTCCTTCTCCTGCTTCCAGGTGAGTTGAGTCCTTCTCATGCTTTCAATCTCAAACTTGCCTTCCTACATCTCTCTGGCCTCTTTTTGTATCTCCCTCTTCTGTTTTATAAATTTTTAAAAAAAATTATTTGTATTTATTTTTGAGCGAGATGGGGAGTGAGGGAGAGAGAAAAAATATCTACATGAGAAAGACACGTTGATTGGTTGCCTCCTGAATGCCCTGCTGGCAGAGCTAAAGCCTGCAACCCAGATATGTGCTCTTGAATGGGAATTAAACCCTTCAATGTGCTCTAACCACTTAACAACACCATATGTACCCTGGTTTGATTGAACCCAAAACCTTGGTGCATTCAGATGATGTTCCAACCAATCTTGAGCCACCCAGTCAGTTTGGAATGTACTAGTTCCTTCAATTATGAGTGTTGGCAACAAAGGCGCAATAACATAGCAGTATTAATAGTGAAATTTTCACCATAATAATCACAGGTAGTCTTACCACTATTGACCCAATGCACGAAATTCATACAAGAGTAGGCCTTCCCTCCCCCAGCTGCTGGTACCAGCTTCCCTCTGGCACCCAGAACCTGGGCTTCCCTCTGGTGGCCAACAGGTACCGTCCCGGAGACCTGAGCTTCCCTCTCAGCCCCGGCTTTGTCTGGAAGGTCTTCCGGAAAGTCATCTGGACTAATTAGCATATCACTCCTTTATTTTTTTACATAGTTAATGAAGATTAACTAGAACTATCATTTATGTCCATCAGTTTCAAAATCACAGTTGTTAGATCTGAAACTAGATCTTACTTATTATGTTAAGAAATAATTTGTTGCCTAAACTGGTTTGGCTCAGTGGATAGAGCGTTGACCCGTGGACTGAAAGGTCCCAGGTTCAATTCCGGTCAAGGGCATGTATCCTGGTTGTGGGCACATCCCCAGTAGATGGTGTGCAGGAGGTGGCTGATCAATGTCTCTCTTTCATTGATGTTTCTAACTCTCTCTCTCCCTTCCTCTCTTTGAAAAATCAATAAAATATATTAAAAAAAAGAAATAATATATTAATTTTTTTTGGGATAATGTTCATGTTAAATTAACTTCCTTTGTAATGTTATGTATTTTATTTTAAGCATTTTAAAGTATAATTCTAAGAAGCAGTCTATTGGCTCCACCAAATTGCCAAAGAGATTTGTGGCATTAGAAAAATGAAAATAGCCCTGGCCAGGGTATAAGGTTGCAAAAATCAAGATTGGGCCTGGAAAGAGTTAACACAGCCCGGCTTAAAATTATATCCCCCAGTTACATCCTATTATTGCAGTCTCAGGGTTGAGAACAGAGTGAAACTCCCAGGATGCTGTAACCCAGGTGCAGGTTGTTAATCTTGTGTAGCGAGACAGCCTGTAGCTAAATTGCGAAAGGAGACCTGGTCCAGATGTCTCAAGAGACTAACCCAGAGATAACCACCAGACGCATCCTGTTATCCTGTTATCCTGTTATCGTAACCCCATGGTAACCAGAAATATGCAGAGTCTGTAGATTATGAGATGTGTGCAGGTATGAGGAAATAAAACTCTGTTGACATCTGTATAACCCTGTTGCTTGTTACATAGCATATAAGCTCAGCTTTGTATCGACTCGGGGCTCTCAGCCTCTGCTGTGCTTTCAGAGTACATTGTGAGCCCCAGCATGCTTGGTGAATAAACCCTTTGCTGTTTGTATGAGAACGTCTCTTGGAGCCTTCCTTTGAGCGGTGAGCGATTCGACCCTAACAAGGGAACATACAAGTGTTAATGTAAAAACACGAAAACCTGTAAAGAATTTAAAAAATATATATATTTTATTGAAGAAGAAGGGAAGAAGGATAGTTAGAAACATCGATAAGAGAGAAACATCGATCATCTGCCTGCTGTGCACTTCCCACTCGGAATGTGCCTGCAAAGAAGGTACATGCCCTTGACCAGAATCAAACCTGGGACCCTTCAGTTCGAAGGCCAACGCTCTATCCACTGAGCAAACTGGTTAAGACTGTAAAGAATTTTTGTAAATTTATTTAAGCCAAACAGTCAACAATTGTTGGGAAGCAGAACCTCAACGGATTGAGATAATGCTCCAGAGAATGTCAGGTTTTCATACATTTTTATAGATTGTAATCATAGGAGGGGACATAGGTAGGTTATATGAAATCCATTGGAAATAGATTAGAGGTAGGAGAAAGCAAAGGGAGGGAGGCAGGGGAACTTCTGGGATTGGATAAAAAGTAAAATGATGGGCAGATACTTGGGGTGGGTGCAGCATAGTCTACAGTCAACAATTAACATGATAATAATAACAATGAAGGACCCCAAAAAGTCTGGAACAAGGGAAGTTACACGTTACCCAGACATTTCAAGGGTATGTTATCATAGATACAAAAAGACAGATAGGTAAAGTCAGTGAAGATACTGGCCTAGGACATAACTGCCCACCATAATTGCTTTTAGTTAAAGTTTAATTTCAGACCATCCTTTGTGGTTACTGTAGGTCTCTTGAGTTTGCAAGATCCCCATGCAGGCCTCCCCTGAGCTTGTCAGGTTAGCATGTGGCCCCTTTCAACCACACAAGAAACAATTGATGAATGCATACTAAATAAGTTGAACAACAAATCAATTTTTCTTTTTCTCTCCCTCCCCCCTCTCAAATCAGTAAATTTAAAAAAATTAAAAAGAAAAATGATTTCAGGGATTATATTCCCTTGCATGCCTCAAATTAGGTTACTGCCGTGACTACATCCCAAATCCAAACAAATGAAGAAAGATAAAAGAATTTCAGGGTAAGGCTTTTCCTTAGGCACACATGCATACAATATTTCTGCTCCTGTGTTGTTTCGAGAACTGAAACAAGTCTTAGCAGCAAGGGAGGCTTGGGGAATGTATTCTCCAGGTAAGAGGCCTTGGATCAAGCTAAAGAATACTAACAGGAAGGGGAAACAGAATACCGGGGATAACCAAGAAAAGAAAAAGAAAACCAATGACTTTATTTACAAGTGAAATGACTAATAGGCACCTTTTATAAATCAACATAATTATGCTAGCCTAAAAAAAAAAAAGGTCAAAGTGCGAGACAACAAAACATTTATTTGAATCCAAAAGTAGCTATTTGAAAAGCACTGATTTAGTTGGAAACCCAGTCTTCTGACTAGGAGGTGAAGGCAGGAGTTATGAGAAAGGGAAGGAGAACAATTACATGAATAGAAGAAAATTTTCCCATTTTTAACGTTCCAAAGGAAGAAGACATGCAAGGCAACTCCTCTGGGCTGGCAGTTCCCAACTCCATTTTGAAGCATCTCCATATATATATATAATTGATTTTTTACAGAGAGGAAAGGAGAGGAATAGAGAGTTAGAAACATACAGTATTTTCAGGCATATAAGATGACCCCCAATTTTTCCAGTTAAAATACAGAGTTTGGGATATACTCGCCCTATAAAATGATACCTGGTGTATAAGGCAACCCCCGATTTTTGAGAAGATTTTCCTGGGTTAAAAAGTCACTTATACGCCAGAAAATATGATAGATCAGCTGCCTCTTGTACACTCTCCACTGGGTATGTGCCTGCAACTAAGGTACATGCCCTTCCTTGACCAGAACTGAATCTGTGACCCTTGAGTCCGCAGGTTGACATTCTATCCACTGAGACAAACTGGTTAGGGTTCTATTTATGTTCTTTTTCACAATTTCTTACTATAGACATGCTAATGATATCACACATTTTTCTAATCATGTTTTATAAGTTTCAGAGTTAACAATTTGAACTAAGTATTATGCTCTTTTTTATAGTAGAAAAATATTTATGTGAAACACCTGTGTGATGTTTTGAACATTTTTGGAAAAACATGTTTCTGAAGTAACTTAGAAGCATGTACCCCATAGATAAGGATTTGTTTTGAACTTACATTTATTGAAAACATGTTTTTAAGTGCATACCTGTGGCACGTTGATAGAAACTTGTCTTGCACTCTCATTGATAAGCACCTGAACTGCCAGACTGCTGTGGGTAAACAACCTGGCTATATACCAGGGACCCAAACCAGAGATGACTGATGTCCTGCTCCATGTCCTGCTCCACGCCAAAGGGCAGAAGAGGGCAAATATCCCCCATTGAGCCTTGATTCAAGTCCCTCACCTGTCAGAGACATGGTTGAGTCAGGAGAGTCTTATCGAGATCTTGGGTGGTAAAGCCATGGAAACCCACCAGATTTTGCCATCCTCTAGACAGCCCTGCAGCTGCCTCCAAAGAAAGCCATGCTTTGGGTACCCCATTAAGCCTGTATCCACGGGATCAGGAATTTGTGTGAGTAATAAAGCGCTGCATATATTTGTATGGCATAATTCCTCCAGCAGTCTGAACTATCCTATGAAATCCTATCTAATAAAAGAGTAATATGCAAATTGACTGCACTTTCACTATACTCACCAGCCACGCCCACCAGCCAGGCCCCTAGCCAATCAGAGTATGCAAATAAACCCAAACAAGATGGCGATTAATTTGCATATCCTGGTGCAGAGCGAAGACTGAAGACAGTGTAGAAGGAAGCCAAGTGCTAAAGAAGGGAGGGAAGCATGCAGGGTGGGGGAGAAGGAAGGGAAGCTGGTGGGGCAGCAGAGACGGCAGCAGGAAGCCCTGTTGCAGGAATCTTCCTGCAATGGGCCTTTATATAATAAAGAGCTAATATGATAATTAGACTGAACAGCACAACAGCTGTCCGGATAAAGCTGGGGCTTCAAGGGCCAAAGTATCCAGGGTTGTGAGGGCTGAACTCCTGGTATGAATTTCATGCATTGGACCTCTAGTATTAATACAAGGTGAGATGATGATGCCTACCCTTGGTCCTGCTTGCTTAGAGTAGTCTCTTTGCTAAGTATTAACTTAATGTCCGAACACCTACTGGTTAAGTTTATCTCAAGGGATGCCTGGATAACACCCCATATATTCTACTCAGACAGTCTTGCAAGATTGACATAGCAACTGCAAAGCAATTTGAATGTTGGGAAGCATAAGGAGAGGATCTATGATTTCCCCAGGGGACAAAGATAAAAAACATCAATGATGACAGAGAATCATGAACCTCCTGGTTCATGAATCAATGCTTAACCACTGAGTCACACCAGCTTGGAGAGCTATCTAATCTTTTAGGGGAATCTTTCCCCAGCCAGACCAGATGGATAACGAAAACCTTTGTTTGACAGAGTTGTAAATATTAGAAGATAAGACGATGTAAAGCCCAGCCCCTGATTAAGCTTACTTTAAGGTCCTGGATAATGTGCCCTCCCTTGCAAGTCTCCTTCCTGGTGACTCCTCAGGGCTGCTATATTGATGAATTTTTGATGCAAGAATGTCAAGAATTTGTATAAGAGCTGATTTGAGACAAACAACTGACATGTTGGAAAGCAAGATCTCAAATACTCTGGAGAATGACAGTTTTGCAGTCCTTTTTAGGCATTTGGAATTAAGGTGGGAGAAAGCATGGAGGGAAATCTTTGTGGTTGGATTATAGGATAAGTTTACAAAATCATGTGTCCCTTAAGGATGGTTGCCCTAAGGTCTGGAAAAGAAGATCACTTTTGGCATTTCAAAGGTGTGTTAACCGAGTTGCACAAGAACAATGGGCAGGGCTTGCTTAAGGAAAAGATAAACCTTTTATAGACATGGGGGATGACTCTCCACAATGACCTGTCCAGTTAGGAATTTATGATCAGATCAAACTTTGAGATTACTTTCAGTCACTGAATGTGTCAGATTTATTACATAGCTCCCTTTCCATTCACTAATCTTTTTTTTCTAAATCTTTATTGCTGAAAGTATTACATATGTCCCCTTATTTTTCCCATTGACCTCTTTTAGCCTCACCCCCACCGTCACCACCCTATTGTTTGTGTCCGAGAGTTATCCATAAATGCATACCGATTGTTTGATCTCTTCCCACAAACCCACCCTCCCCCACCTTCCCTCTGAGTTTCCACAATCTGTTCCATGCTTCTGTCTCTGGGTCCATTTTGTTCATCAGTTTATTTTGCTCATCAGATTCCACACATGAGTAAGATCATGTGATACTAGTGACAAATCTCAGTTGTATGTTAGGATTGGTGAAAAGATCAAACAGTTTTGGGAAACCAGACAGGCTTTATTTATGTAAAGGAGACAGGAGAAAGTCAGTGCAAACACAGACAAGGATGCACCCAAGAGAGATCATCAATTTTATCCCAAGTAGACTTGAAACTTCCTGGGCATTAATCTTGGTGGGCATTAAACCTTCCTGAAGCTGTAAAGGAGTGGGGTTTCTATCGGACTTTCTGGCAACAAAACTTTTCCCTCTCCCTTGGGTTCATTTCTGCTTGCTGATCTTTGTGGCTTAGCTTCTGGAAAACCTCCTATCTGATCTGCTCTAGGTTGTGTAATAATTTATGTAACTATATCAATGATCCTATTAGGTAAGTGTTAGTGTTACGATCGTTTTACAGATGGGAAAACTGGGCAGAGACAGGATAAATGATTTTCCCAGGGTTGTATGTCTAGTGAGTAGCAGAGCCAAGAATTGAACCTCAAGAGCAAAGGAATAGCCTGCTCTTCCTATGGCAACAACTATACACCTCTGCCATTTCTCATTCTTAAGTCACTCAAGATCCCCTTGTTTACTTCCTGTTATAGTAATAATAATAAGGATAACATATAAATATAAGAATTGAGTGTGACATATTAGAGAGTGAAATGAAGTGTAAACGCCCTTAAAAGAGATGTGCATGTAAGAAATAGATAAAGAAGTTTGTACCCCACATGTAAGACCAGATAGCAGGACTCCTGGGAGCCGATGATAAGACACCCTGAAGACACACTGAAAACGCCTACTGGAGCACATAAAAGGGAGCAAACTCTGAAGGAGATTAGAGCCCGCTTGTCTGCCCCTCCACAGACGGTCGTTCTCTGCTCCCCTTCCTGCATCCTGCCCGAGCTCTGCTGTGGACCGTGGGTCCAAACCGTGAGCCACAAGCCGAGGCCTCTACAAGACCCCGAGCTGCAGCTGCAACATCCAACGTCCAGTGTGCGTGTCTGTCAGCGCGGATCTCCGGGTGGCCTGCAGAGGTCTGGAAACCATCAGGACTCTGGTAAATAAACCGTGCGTGATTCGTGCATTGCCTGTCTGTCTCCTGTGTAACTTATGCTCGGCCAATATTTAATAAGTGCCTGGAGTCATCCCTATAAGTCCATTCTATTGGCAGAGGATACTCCTGGCCACCTGTGCTGGCGACCCTAGAGGAGAAATTGGGACACTTCCTCCTATAAAAAAAAAAGGTCTAAGAAAAGGAGGAAAAGAAAAATAAAGATCTATATTCTTTCTTTCTTTTTTTTTTTTTTTGGAGAAGGTTCCTCTGCATTAATAGACGTTCTCCCTACTGCAACAGGCTAAAAAACAACCAACCAACCAACCAACCAACCAACCCACCAACTCCTTAGGCTTTACTTGGTATACACTTCCTTTCACATGCTTTATAGAAACTTTGCCGACCTCCTAACTGACTCACTGGTTCTGAGACCAGCAGCCACAGTAGACCTAATGAATTGGTGATTTCCACCCGTGATGCTCTTTAATCCCTTTTTTTAACAAAACCGCCAGGGGCGATTCTGATTCAAATTAAAGGGAGAGGGAAAAAAACAAAAACCCCTTGCTGGAGATTTTCACACCACACCGGGAGCGCGATTTAGGCTTTGCAAACGTCCACGTGACCCACTGGAGGGCGGGGCCGGCCGCGGGCGGCTGCGTATCCGGGCGGCTCTAGGACCGCGAAGGCGCCAGCCTCGCCGCGGCCTGGGTTTCTCCCCCCCCCCTTTGGGGGCGGAGCCCAGCTGTTCCGGGAGCCCCGGCCTGGCTCCGGGACCCGCCCCTGGAGGCGGGCCGAGCTGACTTAAAAACTCTGGCACCGGGAGGCCGGCGCGGCTCTTCTCTCCCCCGCCTGGGGTCGGTGCTGGTGGGTAAGTGTGGGACCGCGGAGCCGCCTGTCCCCCGCTCACCTTCGCGCGTCTCTGGCGGCGGCGGCGGCGGACGGGCGCCGGGCACGGGGCCCCGGCAGCCCAGGTGCCCGCGGGCAAGGAGCGGGGCGCGCGTCCGCCCGCCGAGCGCTTTTGTTCAGAGGCCGTGGCGGAGTCGCGCGCGGGCCGGGGGGTTGCCGGGGCGGCTCCAGGTTGGGAGGTTCCCGTGGGCTCGCGCGCCCCGCGGGCCGCCTCCAGGGCCCGGCCGCCCCGGCAACCCCCCGGCCGCCCGGCCCGCGCGGACCCGCTCGCGGCGCGGGAGCCCGAGGGCGCCGCCTCGCCGTTGGGAGGTCGCCGGTAGCGCCGGCGAGGACGCGTCTGGTGGGACTGCAGCGGGGCGCCCGGCGTAGGTGGGGAGGCGCAAGAGCAGCTTCTGTGTTTATTTCCTGACGCTGCGATGGGGATGGGGAGGGAAAAAAGAAAAA
>PVJN01040297.1:0-19356 GCA_004026805.1 Lasiurus borealis | reverse complement strand
TCCCGGCATTAGGAAGGTTGAGAACCACTGCTCTAGCATCCCACTGACCAACATAGGCCATATAGCCAAGCTCAGAATCCAAGAGGCTAAGAATTATGCTCTTCCCATGGTGGGAAGTATTGTGGGAAAACGTTTCAAACCATCACATACAGCTCTCCTCTTTCTTCTGTGACATGATATATATATATATATATATATATACAGTGGTACCTCGAGATATGAGTTTAATTCGCCCCGTAACCTTGAGGCATGGGAAATTATGAGACACTCAAGTCATAGTAAACTGGTGGGTTGTGTGCAGCCGGCTGATCCACATAATTACTCCTATCTCAAATGTTGCTCATATTTCAAAGCAAAAATCGCTCGTTCCATGGCTCCTATCTCAAAAATCTCGTATGTTAGGGCACTCGTATCTCGAGGTACCACTGTATATAAATTTCATGCATCGAGCCTCTAGTTACATAATAAAAGTGAGAATCTGATGACTCCCAATTGTGTGCAGGCACGATTCCAAGTACTTTACATTCATTCTCTTATTTAACCGAACTATTATTTAAACATCCCAGCTTGATGTTTCACCACACACAGGATACCCTGAACAAAATCAATCCTGAAAAAGTAGCATTCCAATTCAAAATATTGGTCTAAAACCATGTCTTCCTTATTGGACCAATTTAATCAGTATTTACTCATTATCTCTAAGCCTCCCTTTTCCCAATCAAGCCTGAATTAAAGTGTTATTATCCACGGGTTTCAGATCAAAGTGAAGATTAGAAAGCACGGGGTATTCTCTGACGGTAGAGAAAATAAGTGAAAAAGCAGGAATAGGAACCATGAGACATTTGACTCTCCCAAACCCATGAACCAGGCGATGGTGAGGACTTTGCCTTTATCCCTATTTCTTTGCCAGACTCACCTCCTCCAAAAAGCCTTCCCCAACCCAGCAGACTCTATGCGCACCCTACCCATCAGGTCAAGACCAATCAGCTGCCACCCCTAGAAGTGTGTGCGGGGACCAGAGGTCAGTGTCAGCCACTTGTTACCCATCAAAGCACCACGTCAAAGGACGGTAGCCAGACAGGGAGCCAGCATCTCGATGCAGGAAACATAAGGGTGTTCATATAAGCGAAAAATCACTGACCAGCTGCCAGGGTCAAAGCTCAGAGGCAGAGAACAGAATAAGAATTTGGGAGACAAAAAAAAAAATTAAAAAACTATTATCTTTTTCTGTGTGATTTCTGGAAAATGCCGGAGCTAGATACTTCCACGCCTCTGTTTCCATGGCAATTGAGCAAACTTTTATTTGACCTCCCAAGTATTAAAAAAAAAAAAAATTTCTGTTTATGCCACAGCCACTCCCACTAGCATGTGAGTTACTTGAGAGCCACAATTCTGTCACCGTCTCTGTATCACTAGCACCTAATATGATGCTTAGGCCTTCAGGGAAGGGAAGGGAAGGGAAAAGGGCAGCAGGAGAGGAAGGGAGGGAGGGAGGGAGGGAGAGAAAGCAGACTATACTTCTCAAAGTTAACAGTTTAAAGAAGTCTGGATTTCTGCCACCTTCTGGCACACACCAGCTCTTCTCCACGCTCTCCATACCTGTCAATGGGGCCATTGACTACCTTACTCCATTAACCGAAGCCTGGGACGACCTGTCACTGTCGTCTTCCCCTCACCTGCACATCCGGTTCCTCCGCGGAGTCACTGACCTCCCAAGTATAAGCACCCAACCCTCCACCGCCAGCACGCATCCCCTCCAAGTCCTCACTGACCTTTATACCGTCTTCAGCCGGCCCGCTGCCTACAAAGCCAACGGGACATATTTTCAGTGGAAGTCAGGAGATAGTATGATTTTCTGATGAAAACCCTCCAGCCATGTCTCATAATCTTAGTCCAAAATCCAAGTCCTTACTATGCTCACGGTCCCTCTGTGACCTGAACCTGCTTAGGCCTCTGATCCTGCCTCAGCCTCTCAACCCGAATACCAAGCACTGGCCCCGGCTGGTACATGTTACACTTGTGCACTCCAAGACTGTGAGCCTGACAATCTCTGTCTTCTTCCTTCAAAGTATCAGCTTCTCAGAGCAGCTTCCCTCCTGTCCCTGGGAAAAGTAGACACACAAACACATCCATACCTGTCACATACATAAACACACCACACACAAGATATACATACACCCACTCACATGCATGCAAACACATGTGCTACTCCTACACGTGCGCACTCACATACATATACACGCACATTCTCACAAATGCACACTCTCACATGTATACTTATACACTGAACTATTACACAGATAGGCAAAATATGCACTCACACACATATTCACGCTTGCACATTCTCACACACACTAATGCACACTCATATACATACATGCACACTCTCATACATGTACAATTTTAAGCCATCATAAACATAAAGAGTCAGCTACACAATTCCAGTCTGATTCCTACTAAAAATGTGACATTTTATTTATTTTTTTAAATATATTTTATTGATTTCTTACAGAGAGGAAGGAAGAGGGATAGAGAGTTAGAAACATTGATGAGAGAGAAACATCGATCAGCAGCCTCCCACACGCCCCCGCTGGGGATGTGCTTGCAACCAAGAAACATGCTCTTGACCGGAAAAGAACCCGGGACCCTTCAGTCCGCAGGCCGATGCTCTATCCACTGAGCCAAACTGGTTTCAGCAATGTGATGTTTTATTTGTCCTACAATTTAATTGCCCTAATTTTTCAAGTTCTATTTATCAACCAAAAGCTATTTTTGTTTGAAAGGTAGGATAACCTTAGAAAAAAAGGACATTTTTCACATTTCACAGTAGCTTGCAGTTGTGTTTTAAGCCACATATTGATTTTATTTATTTTATTTTATTTTCTACAACCTCTCCCAGAAAATAGAGCATGATACTCACTGTGACAGCCTGAATCTCTTTTTTTAATATATTTTATTGATCTTTCACAGAGAGGAAGGGAGAGGAGTGCAGAGCTAGAAACATTATGAGAAAGAAACATCAATCACCCGCCTCCTGCACACTCCCTACTGGGGATGTGCCCACAACCAAGGCACATGCCCTTGACCAGAATCGAACCTGAGACCCCTGAGTCCACAGGCCGATGCTCTATCCACTGAGCCAAACCGGTGAGGGCAGACAGCCTGCATCTTACAACAGCTGAGAAACGGGGCTTCAACTGTAGGCACCCAAGAATTCCCTGAAACTGCAATTCTTACCACCGTTACCGTCTTCTGGAGCCTGTGCCCGGCTCTCTCAGCTCCCAGGCCCCTGACCCAGCTCCTCGGGCCTGCAAAGCCCATGATGCCGCCAAAACAGCTCCCGTGGCCAGAAACAGGCTCCGCTTGCCACGGCCATAAAGGTCCAGCCTGACCTTCCATGCCGATCAGAGGAGTGTGTGCCTGGGACAGCCCAGGCCTGGGCCTGCTGCGGGGAGCGGAGGGGGGGTCTCCAGAACTGCGCCTCCACTTGGCAGCCCGGTCCACGCACATGCACCTGCATGCCCACACCATCCTGCACCCCTGGTCCACCCACCTGCATGCCTGCGTGTGGGGCAGGAGCCCCCGCTCGCTTCTCTTTCTTCATCTCGGGGAGAAGGTAGGGCCACCTGCCCGCCTCCAGCGTCTGTGAGAATTAACGGGCACGGGCACTCATCGATGCAAAAACTATCCTGGGCCTTGACTTTGAGCTTGCAGAGACCACGGGGAGGCAAAGCCCTCCAGTGGGAGTTTGAATACACAGGGTTGGCAAAAGCAGATTTACAGATGTGAGTATGCAAAACACAGAGTGGATGTTGTATTACTGCTTATTTATTAACTATTGTCATATTCATTATTACTAAACTTCTTTGGCCTGCCCTTTATTATGGTATAGAGCTTATGGGATCAGAAGGAGGCGTGGCCTAAGGAAGGTGCAGGGTAAATATTTACCTTCCTTAGAGATTCATGAACTCACAGAACCTGCCTGGTGTCCAGGTGAGAGTGTGGACCCGACCAAACTGGACAGGGCCGGTACGGAGCCATTGTCCTGGAATAATCATTTGTTTCACCACTAAACTGCGCCAGTGAGGACAGCAGGGTATGTGGTCACCTCAGCCCATGTTCTCATTTTGCAGAAGAGGAAACTGCCTTTGACAGGGAAAAAGCAACTCACACACACACCCTAACCCCGGAGCCTTAGTAGAACCCTGCAGACATTCTGGAAGCCATGCCCTCCACCGTCTCCCATCACTTCCACCCTGGCCCCTCACCCCGGGCCCACATCTATGTGGGATTCCCACAGTCAGAAGCGCCCCATCTGTCTTCTCAAATCCCCTGAGCCACAGATAAGCTACATACATGCAAGTGGCAGTATCTGTCAGTGAACTGCCAAACAGACTTTTTAGCATAAATGTGCATTCCACAACTCTGTTATCATATGAAGTCCAGCATCAGATATGTAGCAGACAACTCCAGTGAAATGAGATATGGGCCCGTTTGTCTTAGCAGCAAAGCTTGAAGCAAAGCAAGAAGGATGGAAGAAGTGAGGAAGGAAGGAAGGAAGGAAGGAAGGAAGGAAGGAAGGAAGGAAGGAAGGAAGGAAGGAAGGAAGTTATTAACCCTGCAAGGCAGGCATCGACATTTCCAATTCACAGACAAGGAACCAAAGGCCTCCCCAGTTGACCCAATGTGGCAGTCCTCTGCTGAGTCCACGTGGCTACAGTCTTGTTATTCCACCAACTCTAATTCTTGGTGTTGCTGGAAAGGTGTTCTGTAGATGTCATTAAAGTGCATAATCAGTTGACGTTTGGTAGGGAACTTACCCTCAAAAATCAGTTGAAAGCCTGTAAGAATAGAGCTGCGGCTTTTCTGAGGACAGGACACTCTGCCTATGGACTGCAGGGTCCCCTCCTGGGTTTCGGACTTGCTTAGCAGCCGCCACAATCACACAAAAAGATGACAACCAATCTCTTACTCTAATCCTCCCGCTGGTTCTGTTCTGCACTGGAACTGTCACTAAGACAGCAAATGGGATGAGATGTCACGTCCATGCACAAATTACATAAGATTCCAGCTTCTGTCTTGCTAATGGACTCTCCCCCTCTCTGATTGTGATGAGGCAAGCTGTCATGTGCGGGATGCCCTACAGAGAAAGCCACACGACAAAGAAGGGAAGGTGACTTTCACCCAAAGTCCAGCAGGACACTGAGGTCCTAAGTCCAGTGATCTGCAAAGAACCGCATCCTGCCAACAACCTCATGAACTTGAAAGTAGGGCTTTACCCAGTTGGGTTTTCAGATGAGACCCCAGCCCTGGCCATCACTTCAATGACAGCCCCGTGATAGACTCTGAGGACCCAACTAGGTCATGCATGAATTTCTGACCCACACAAACTATGACGTATGTTGCTTAAAAACTTCTAACTGATCCCCTGTTACACAGCAGTAGATAACTAACACACCCCTTCAAAGCACAGTCAACAGCACAGCCAGAGGGATGGTTCCAGACACAAACCTGTGGATGTCCTTCCTCTTATTCAAACCCTTCCTTCAATGTCATAGGAACCCAAAAAGTGGCATTCCTTGAATGCCTACGATGTGTTGATGCTTTCATATGCCATAGCATTTAATTCACGGCATGTGACCCAGAAAAATTAAGGTTATTAACCCTCTTTTACAGATAAGAAAACTAGCAGACTGCAGCTGGTGTGGCTCAGTGAATCAAGAGGTCGGCGGTTTGATTTCTGAACAGGGCACATGCCCAGGTTGTGGGTTCAATCCTAAGCAGGGGTGTGCAGGAGGCAGCTGATTCATGTTGATGTTTCTCTCTATCTATGTTTCTCTCTATCCTTTTCCCTTCCTCTTTCTCTAAAATCAATAAAGAAACATATTTTAAAAAACAAAACTAGAGGACTGAGTAACTTATTTAAGACTAAAGTGTTAGAAAATGACTATCAGAACTGGGATCCAAACTGTCTCGCTCCAAAACTCGTCCTGCTGTGTACCATGCCTCCACAAAACCCGAAGCATCCTGGCGTGGAATTGGGAGAAAATAACTAGGCTGATGGGGCAGATGAACCCCAAGGCCTATGAGAAGGGGCAGGTCAGTGAAATAAGGGCGAGGAGGAAATTGGAATGTTTCTTGCACAATGTCTGATCTCCTTGGAAAAAACAAAAGTTCAACAAAAATAAGCTTGTTTATTATTCATTCCCACACCCAAAACTCCAGTGGATTTTAAGTGTTTTAAACTCAAAGGTAAGCCCTACCTGGTTTGGCTCAGTGAATAGAGCGTCGGCCTATAGACTCAAGGGTCCCAAGTTTGATTCCGGTCAAGGGCACGTACCTTGGTTACAGGCACATCCCCAGTAGGGGGCGTGCAGGAAGCAGTTGATGGATGTTTCTCTCTCCTTGATGTTTCTAACTCTCTATTCCTCTCCCTTCCTCTCTATAAAAAAAAATCAATAAAATATATTTGTATTAAAATAATAAAAAAAAATACACTCAAAGGTAAAATTGCAGAATCTGCGGGCTTCTTGTCATCGGGCTAGACTGCTGGTCAACCATCTGAAAAGGACTCTCCCAGCCAAGACCGGTTTGGCTCAGTGGCTAGAGCGTCGGCCTGCGGACTGAAAGGTCCCAGGTTTGATTCCAGTCAAGGGCATGTACCTTGCTTGCGGGCACAACTCCAGTGGGGGGCGTGCAGGAGGCGGCTGACCGATGTCTCTCTCATCGATATTTCTGTCTTTCTATTCCTCTCCCTTCCTCTCTGTAAAATATCAATAAAACATATTTTTATTAAAATAATAAAAAAATAAACTCAAAGGTAAAATTGCAGAGTCTGCGGGCTTCTTGTCATCGGGCTAGCCTGCTGGTCAACCATCTAAAAGAGACTCCCCAATACAGAACACACAGGCCCTGAGCCCACCCCCTCCCGGCTTCACGTGTCCTCTCGCAGCAAAAGCGCATCCACTCTCACCTCGCCATTCGACGCTGGCAAAACGCTAAGCCTCCTCCAACTCTCCCATTAACCTCATAAATCCCCCACATTCCAGAAGCCGCATCCGCCCTGACAAACGCAAAGGGCAGAGGGGAAGAGCTCCGAGCACACTCGCAGGAATGCCGAGGTGTGACAGGCGTGTTCTCGGAGAGGAGGCCTTTGATAGATGGAGCCCGGGCGTCTCAGAGAGCGCAGAGCCGAGAAGCCACGCTCTTCCTCCCCTCAGATTTATGGGTCCTCCCGCCCGGGGCCAGAGCATCGCTCCGTCAAGATCAAAGCGCGGCGAGGTGAGAAGAAGAGCGAGAAGACCAGAGCTTCCCCCCCGGGATGGAACGATGTCTGTTTTATGTAACATACGTGGCCTGCGTTCTAGCAGGCACACGGCCTAGGAAACCTGCTTTAATAGTCCCCATAAAATAAATACTTGCTTTGCATTAAGGATACAAAAAAAAGATGGATGTGCTCCTTACTTGGAATGTATGAAGCAAAAGGTTAAAAGTTCCCCCGTGTTTTCTGCGCATGGAAAATCGCTTTGACTCATCGGCCCGGGGGCCAGGTTTTCAACTGGAAGAACAAAACGCCGAGACGGGAGTGTTTGCAAGGCGTTCAGCCGCCCGGGCTGCCGCGTCCAGGTACTTAGGGGATGAGGGCGTGTTTCTGGTCGCCGAAGAAAGAGCGGGCTCCAAACGCCGCCTTAAAAGATCATAACTACCCCCGAGCGCCTTAATCGTTTGCAGAGCTCGGCGATGTGTGTGCTTAGAAGCCTGGCCGTCCAAACCCCACGGGATTCCCAGATCCATTGATATTTCCCATTTAATATATCTGCCTCTTTGGTGCGAGGCGGTTAACGGAAAGCTATTGGGCAATTCCCGAGATCGTGGAAAAAGAACAAAGGCCGGAGAAACTAAGAAAAGCAACGAGCGAGAGGAAATGAAAAGATCAAAGGCCTCTGTGTCCCCCGACGCACGTTCCGGCCAAGCGCGGAGATGCGCAGAGGGCTGCCCGGTCTTCTCTGACTCACGCCCCGTCCCTCAGCGTTTGCAGAAGCCGCCGAGGCCGAATGAGAACGGAGAAGGGCATGGCGTCCAGCCTGCACCCAGCCCTGCTCTGACTCACCCGCAAAACGGGATGTCAAACCCTCTCCCTTCATTGAGTCACCCGCTTCTTTCTGCGCCTGAACATGCAAGGTGCTGGGCACCACGGTGAATGGGCCATGGGCTCTGCCCCCAAGTGGGGGGGGCCTAGGCAAGGAGGGGAGATGAGATATGTACTTGAAAAAGAACATTCTTACCGAAACCGGTGTGGCTCAGTGGATAGAGCATCGGACTGCATACTGAAAGGTCCCAGGTTCGATTCTGGTCAAGGGCATGTATCCTGGTTGCGGGCACATCCCCAGTGGGGAGCGTGCAGAAGGCGGTTGATTGATGTCTCTCTCTCATTGATGTTTCTGGCTCTCTATCCCTCTCCCTTCCTCTCTGTAAGAAACTAATAAAATGTATTTAAAAAGAAAAGAAAAGAAAAATAAAAAGAACCTTCTCAAAGGCATGATCACCAACCAGAAGAAATGGTCTCGTGAGCCGCCAAAAATCTAGAAACAAACGTGACTTTCTATGTGACCAAGGCAAAGCATGTCTTCTGTGCTCCAAACCTATTCATGTGACCCTCTTCCTTTCCTCCTCCTGTTTTCCTTCCACTCATTCACCTCACTGTTTTTAAGTCCATTCTCCCTAGCCATCCTGTCTGATCAGAGAGGGTTGTACCCCGTTTCCCGAAAGTAAGACATTCCTCGAAAATAAGACCTACTTCCAGTTTTGCCTCTCGCTGTAATATAAGGCACCCCCCAAAAAATAAGACCTCCCTGATAATAAGGCCTCCCCTGAACATAAGGTCTCCCCGGAATAGAAGGCCCCCGAAGCTACCGTCAGGCGTCTGCCTCCTGAAGTAAAGAGACCTCGTACTGCCTGAACAGCTCCGGCTGCGCTGCGGCCCATCAGGGAGCTGGTTTGTGATGACAACGACTACCGTACCATCTACAGGTCATAAATTTCCTGGGTTTTTGTTTTGTTTTGTTTTGTTTTGTTCAACAATAAGTGTGTACCATATTCTTCTTCATGGGAAAATAAGATATCCCCTGAAAATAAGACCTAGCACATCTTTGGGAGCAAACATTAACATAAAACACTGTCTTATTTGGGGAGAGACAGGGTAGATAAAGTACAGTGGGAGTGCCTGGCTCAGAGAAGGCTTCATATGCGCACTTGACTGCAGAGGCCTGGCAGGGGCAGGACATACACACTGCCCACCGCTCTGCGACCGGAACACACTGGTCACTGCTGCTGGTGGTGATCTCAGGGCTAACCGTCTCCGTTAGCCTCAACATGGAACGGGGATGTATGTGATCTTCATAGAGGCTCTTACCGCGGCTCCCGCTGCAATAAAAGAATCCACAGACATTCAGGGCTCAGTCAGCTGGCACCCCTCAGCCACTGGCTGGGGCTCAGCTCGCCTTGGGGTGCCCTGGTGCTCACAGGGCAGTGCTTCTCCAGACCCCTACGTCCTCTGAGAGCAGAGGCCCAGCCGCAGGCTCTGTCTGCCTTCCGCTCTCAGACGAGGGCGTGGCGAGACCTTCTCCCAGGACAAGAGATTGGAGACGGGGGGGACAGACGAGCACACCCCCAACCACTCCCAGGCGAGTCCGCCACATGCTGGTCCCGAGGCCTGAAATCCGTCCAGGCTCTGCCTCTCTGATGATTCTTCACCTTCCAAGCCAACATCACACCTTCCATCCTCTCCTCCTCTAACCTCCCTCCCCGAAGCCCTGTGTTTCCCTGGCAACCAACGCCCCCCTGGCCAGCTCTTAGAGCAGGCACTGCTCAATGCCCATCTTCCTGCCCCGGAAGACCCGTCCCCGGCACCTAGCACGGTGAGGGTGTCCAGAGCTTGCTCTGTGAGCACTTACTCAATCACCCCTTTTTGGTTCAATTTTCCTTTTCTTTCATAGGACCCACTGGATAGCAAATAACACTCAAGCAGGCACCATCAAATGCGTTGCCAGGCAACGAGCAGGAGCTCGCATCGCCGTTAGCTCTGCGTGAGAATAAAGGCCACCAGCATCACGTTTCATGTTTCACAGCAACAAAGACAGAACAGCATGACGGGAGGGCACCCGCCGGGTCTGGGTTCCAATCCTGACTCTGTGGCTGGGAATTTGTGCGCGTCCTCCCCTTCATCCTCTGAACCTCTGAGACGCCGTGTGACCACCTGTCTCAGCAGGATTCTGCAGGCCCTGCTCTCGGGGCCGCAGGGGAGACTCAGTAAAAGTGGGTACCCAGCCCTGCAACACAGTAGCCACTCTGTCCAGGTGGCTTCCTTCCTCCCCCAAAAGGAGGAAACCGAACTAATCCCATCTTCCTTTCCGAAAGAGAAGAAAAGAGAACGGAGCCCCGTCAGAGAGCAAGCGCTGTTGGTAAGAAGGCCCACTCCCTGCTGTGGGTTTCGCCGAATAATTCATGTTTGCACCCAAAGCAATTAAGTGGCCAAGCCCCACAGACATCCATCTCCACCCGGGACATGGGAATGTGTATTGAAATGTTAGTGCTGCGGCCTCATAATTCTAGAGCTAAATCAGATTGAGCTAATGATGAAAAGCATAGTGTTTGCAAAAAAGCCAGGTTTTGAATGTTTTCCTTAACGGAGCATTAGTGGGCCTTTCTTTCTGTTTAGACGTGACTTGAACCATCTGCTCCGTTTAAGAAAAAAAAAAAAAAGGAAAAGACGGCATGAAAAGAGGTCCCATCGTAATTGGCAGCAAGAAAAATTGCGTTCCTCCTGCCCTTTGCATAGGCAGAGGGCCATCGGAGTGCTACGCCGTAAAATTTAATTTTTGGATTTTGAGTGATTTACACAGCGCGGTGGAACTTATAAATCAGAACGGCAACCGTCGCTCTGGATGGAAATGTATGTTTTTCCAAAATGTCCCCATTAAATATACTTTGCAACACGCGCAGTCTCTCCACGGGCAGCCGTATTGGAAGTTCGTCACTCCTGTCTGGATAGAGAGAACTCGCTGACACCCAGGTACCGCCCTCCTTAAAGAGAGTGACCGGAGGGTCATCATCGCTTCTTCTTCTTTTTTTAAAAAAATATATTTTATTGATTTTTCACAGAGAGGAAGGGAGAGAGATAGAAAGTCAGAAACATCGATGAGAGAGACATCGATCAGCCGCCTCCTGCACACCCCACACTGGAGATGTGCCCACAAGCAAGGTACATGCCCCCGACCGGAATCGAACCCGGGACCTTTCAGTCCGCAGGCCGACGCTCTATCCACTGAGCCAAACCGGTCTTGGCTCATCATCGCTTCTGATGGAAGCAGAAGCCATGGCAGCCCCCCATTATCCTACATCCCCTAACCCCCCGCCACCCCAGCATGGCTGCTAGCTTTCCTGTTAGGCTCGTAAACCTTTTCCCATGTCTTTGATGCGGTTCTGGAAATGGTTAGGATACCTGGAGAACTGCGATGTGATAACCTGTGTACCAACAAATCCTTCCTCTTCCACGTACGTCCAAGTTCAACAGCCAGTCCTCCATCCTCGGCCACTTTTGTCCCACCCCCTGCTCTGCTTCCTCCCATCTCTCACCCGGGTCACGGCCACGGCCTCCAATTTCCTGCCTGCCTTCACCGGGGAGGCGTGCAGGAGGGGGCTGCCCAAAACGTGGATCACAGCAGGGCAGTCCCTTTCTTAAAAATGTCCACCACTGCCGAGCCCGGTTTGGCTCAGTGGCTAGAGCGTTGGCCTGCAGACTGAAAGGTACCAGGTTCGATTCCAGTCAAGGGCATGTATCCTGGTTGTGGGCACATCTCCACTGTGGGGGTTGCAGGAGGCGGCTGATCGATGTCTCTCTCTCTCATCGATGTTTCTGACTTTCTATCTCTCTCTCTTCCTCTCTGTAAAAAATTAATAAAAATATATATTTTTTAAAAATGTCCACCACCACCCAACCAGGCTGGCTCAATGGGTTTAGCATTGCCCGGTGCATCAAGAGGTCACAGTTCAATTCCCGGTCATGGCACATGCCAAGGTTTCAGGCTCAGTCCCCAGTAGGGGAAATGCAAGAAGCAAATGTTTCTCTCTTATCGATTTGTCTATCTTTCTCTTTCTCTTCTTCTCTCTCTAAACAACCAATAAAAAATATAACTCCCCCACCACCAAAAAAAATGTCCAGCCTGGAGTGGAGAGTGGGGGGCAGGCTAGATGGGGTCAAGGCGGGGTGGGAAGGACATACCTAATACTTTCAACAACAAAGCTTTTTTTTTTTTTTTTAATCTCCCATGCCTTCCCATTGCCTTTAGCAAAACCATTATCCCTCTCTTGGTGATTTAAAGGGCAAGTGTGAGAACTGGCCCGCCCACTCATAGCCTCACCCAGGCTCTCCTCACTGGTTCTTCCTGCCTGAAACATGTCACTTTGTACAGACTCCACGACTTCATCTCATTTGATATTCTTCTCTACTTGGCTGTCTATCACAAAATTTTGGCATTAAAAATATTTTAGATCAAAAGGGGGAAAGACTCTAGAGCAGTGGTTCTCAACCTTTCTAATGCCGCGACCCTTTAATACAGTTCCTCACGTTGTGGTGACCCCAACCATAAACTTATTTTTGTTGCTGCTTCATCACTGTTATTTTGCTACTGTTATGAATCCTAATGTAAATAACTGTGTTTTCCGATGAATAGAGAGTTATAAACATCGATGAGAGAGACATATTGATCAGCTGCCTCCTATACACCTCCTACTTGGGATGTGCCCACAACCAAGGTACATGCCCTTGACCAGAATCAAACCTGGGACCTTTCAGTCCGCAGGCCAATGCTCTATCCACTGAGCCAAACCGGATTCAATGGGGCAAACATTTTCTAGGGTCTCTCTAGGGATGCCAGCAAGGGCCACAGAGCAGGTGGGTTTCAGTGATGCAGCAGAGTCAGACAGACCTATGTGTAAGCCCCAGCTCTGACCCGCACACGCTGAGTATCTCTGTATCCCTTTGTGCACCTCTGAGCCTCAGTTTCTTCATCTCTAAAACGGGGATAACTGCATCAGCTTCCCAGTCCTGTCTCTGCTGTGCATCACCTGTGCGGCCGTGGCCGAGCCCCTGAAGCCTTCAGCCTCAGTTTCCTCATCTGTAAGATGGATCACATCACCAGTACTACCTCTAACAGGATGATTGCACAGGCAGAAAAAAAAAATACCTCCAGTTGCTCTAGAAATGCTTTGCCACCATTGGGGATAACACAGACTGGGACCCAGCTTTTCCATCAACATGAGTCAGCAAGCCCAACTGGAGGAGGGGGACCCTCCAGGACAGTGGTTCTCAACCTTCCTAAGGCCTCGACCCTTTAAGACAGCTCCTCATGGGGTGGTGACCCCCAACCATAAAGTTATTTCTGTGGCTACTTCATCACTGTCATTTTGCTACTGTTCTGAACTGTAATGTAAATATCTGATCTGCAGGATATATTTTCATTGTTACAAATGGAACATCATTAAAGCATAGTGATTAATCACAAAAACAATATGTAATTATATGTTGTGAACTATTTATTTCTAATGACAAATAAATGAAATTTTGTCTTGAATCGTGGTGTAGCATGGGTAACAGTCTTCCTAGGACAACAGTAAACTACATTGCTACACTTTGCAACACCGAGGAGCGGTGTGTTGGTTCCGAAGACCATGGGAAATAGGTGTTTTCCAATGGTCTTAGGCGACCTCTGTGAAAGGGGCGTTCGACCCCCAAAGAGGTCGAGACCCACAGGTTGAGAACCGCTGCTCCAGGAGGATTCCCCGTGAGCAAGCCAAGCTGCAGACTAGCCAGCGACACAGTCTCTTTCTCCACTTCCCACGCGGCCCTTATTCCTCCCTCCCCGGTCCCCCCAGCCCCAAGGCCCTGTCTGCCCGGGGGACACCTGTCAGGCTGTCCACCAGTTCCCGGAGCCCCTGGTCTCCAGAGCAGCCCGCAGGAAGAGGCCTGCGTTGCGGGCACTGCAGCTCTAATTGAGGATGATGGGCTGAATACGGGTATTTATAACTGCCGAACCCGGCGCCTTCTGGCTGGCTCCCCACGCCTCCTGAGGCCCTGGGGCAGGCAGTGGCGGGAAAGGGAGGGACCAGGCAGCAGAAGGCCGGCGGACCCGATACCCACCCCAGCCAGCCAGGCCTCCTTTCCCGGAGCCAGGAAATGCCAAGTCCGTTTCTATCCCAGCATCCTCGCCCGCCCCGCGGGTCTTGGTGCAGAGTTGGACCCGCGGATCCTTGCCTTTTCCAACAGCTTGTCCCGCTCCCTCTTAACGTGATTTACTCTCCCGGCTGCCTGCGCTGCTGACTTTGGCAGGTTTTCCCAGCTCCGGGCCGGCCAGAGCCAGAGCGTGCGAGGGATCCTGCACGGTTTCCACTGCAGCCAGGGTGCGAGTGTGCTGGCGGCCAGCTCCAGAGAGGGCCCCTCCTCTGCACACCCTCCCTCCCCCGCTCCCCGGCCCACCCCTCTGCACTTTCAGCACTTCGGGGCGCAGCATGAAAAGCCGGGCTATAAGGGACTTGTATTTTTACACCGTCTTTGACTCCGCTGTTTTCTCTGGACGCGGACCTGAGCAGGGAGACGGGGGGAGAGAGAGGGGGGCTTTATGAACCCCAAACCAAAATAGACCTTTCAAGCGGGGCGGAGTGAAGTCACCGAGCGCTCGCTCCGTGGAAAGTCCTTGCAAGACATGTTACACGTTCTGCACCCAGAAGGCTGCCTGGGCCAAGTTGGACTCATGGCGTTCAGATAGGCAAGTTTTGGAGGGGTTTTTTTTTGTTGTTGTTTCCATGACTTTCCCCGTGGCTTAGGGACTTAAGGAAACAGTGAGATGGTGTTCCAGAAAGTGCATGAGCTCGGCATGTAGCTCATTTCCCCGGGAGTGAGCCACACGCATCACGGGCCCCGAGGAGAAAAGGAATTCCCGCTCCTCCTCCCTCACCTTCTCTTCCTTCTCCACTTCTTCCTCTTCTCCCCGTTCCCTTGACATTCACGGACCAGATCACCAAGGATGATCACAGATTCTGTGACTTTAACATTTTTTTTAATATATTTTTTACAGAGAGGAAGGGAGAGGGATAGAGAGTTGGAAACATCGATGAAAGAGAAACATCGATCAGCTGCCTCTTGCACGCCTCCTACTGGGGATGTGCCCACAACCAGGATACATGCCCTTGAGTGGAATCGAACCTGGGACCTTTCAGTTGGCAGGCCGATGCTCTATCCACTGAGCCAAACCGGTTTCGGCAGGTTCTGTGTGACTTTAAACGGAAGGACATAGAACAAAAGGACATAGAACAAATGACGTGCACTACCAGCCCCCTTCCCTGAGCAAGAGGGACTTCTGCCAGCAGGTGACCTTCAGATTTGAACTGTACTGCCAGCCCCTGGCTAAGCCACAGGGCCCAGAGAGTTGGTCAAAGATTATTCTGGACATTTCTATGGAATTAACATTTAAACTGGTGGACGTTGGGTAGTGTAGATTGCCCCTCATAACATGGGTGGTCCCACCCAATCAGTTGCCTGGAATCCAGACTGACCTCCTGCTCTGCCCATGTGGCTCAGTAGGTTGGAGTATCGTCCCATACCCCAAAGGCTCATGGGATTGATCCCAAGTCAGGGCATACACCCAAGTTTGGGGTTCAATCCTCCACCAAGGTGCATATAGGAGGCAACAGATCAATGTTCATCTCTCACATGGATGTTTCTCTCTCTCTCTCCATCTCCTTCCTCTTTCTCTAAAATCAATAAACACAGATCCATATCCTCAGATGAGAAAACCAAACCAAACAAAACAAAACAAAAGACTGACTTCCCTGAAAAAGAGGGAGTTCTGCCAGCAGATGACCTTTGGACTTGAACTGCACTACCAGCCCCTCCCTGGGACTCCAGCCTGTGGCCCAGCCTACAGATTTTGGACTTCCCAGTGTCCATGATTATGTGAGCCATTTCCTTCAAATAAATCATTTCTCTCCATCTTCACACCCCACTGGTCTTGCTTCTCTGCAGAGCCTGACTGTCAGGGAGTGTTGTTATTGCAATGGCTGTCACTAGCAATAGCAGCAGCAGTATCAGTACCAGTATTAGCAGGGCATGGTTTCAGTATTAGTACAGTGGTACCTCGAGATATGAGTTTAATTCGTTCTGTAACCTTGAGACGTGGGAAACTATGAGACACTCGAGTCTCGGTAAACTGGTGGGTTGCGTGCAGTGATTACTCCTATCTCAGATGTTGCTCGTATTTCAAAGCAAAAATCGCTCGCTTGAAAGGTTAATATCTCAAAAATCTCGTATGTTAGGGCACTCGTATCTCGAGGTACCACTGTACTGGCTTTTTTAGGATTGGGATTAGGATTCACAGCCTCTTGGACACCCGAAGCTGGCCTAGAGAGCATCCAAGGGAGGTGACTTTGAACCCTGAATTCTAACCCTGGTTTGTGAACTACAAATGCCAGGTCCTTCCCACCACCCCTCCTCTCTCCCAAGTCCCAGGCTCACACCTGGAAGGTGGCCAATAAATATTCATCCAGCCACAGCTAAACAAACTGGAGGGGGTGCAAAATCCAATCTCCCTCGGCATGGAAAACGTAAGATGGACGTTTCAGAGATGCTCCCTGGAACTCTGAGTAATTTCATGAGTCCCAAGAAAGTCTATTTAAATAGTTTCCGCTGAAGCAAAGACAAGTCCATGGAGCCAGAACATGTTATAGATGAGGGTCCTCCCACGCATGTGCTGCAGGTCAAGTATTAAGAAGATAAATGTTCTACGCAGGAAACATCTGAATCATGCGTGTTATGGATGGACTTCCCGGTTGGTGGGCAGCGGTGACCAGCCTGAAGGATGGCTGTTTTCATCCATCAGCAACCAATGGCCACCGGAGGCCCCGCCTGGGACAACAGGGAGGGAGATGCCCCTTCATCTTTGGTCTCATTTTCTCGGTTCGGGGTCTTTTGAGTCAGAAACTTCCCCTTGGTGTCAACAAGGCTTGTGTGAATGTTTAATCTATGACGCACCAGCCGAGGGCCCAGGAGAAAACATTGGGATGATTTTTTTTGTCATGACATGACTACATCCAAACTATCAAATTCAATTAAAAATGCAATGTAAAGGCAAAGTATGTCATGATGGATGTTAGCTCTTGTGAGGTCATGGGAGGAGACAGCCCAGTGCCCCCTCCCAGTCAGTGGAATGGTATCTGCTTGGCCAGCAGCCAGAAGGAGAGGAAGGGAGGGAGGGAGAGAGAGAGAGAGAGAAGGGAGGGAAGGAAGTGAAATGATACCATATTTTCCGGCGTATAAGACGACCCCCAACTTTTCCAGTTAAAATATAGAGTTTGGGATATACTCGCACACCAAATAAAATTTTTTTTAAAAACATCAGATTTGATTTCAATATGGTAATTTTCATTCAAATGCTTATGACATGCAGGTACTTAGCAGGAAAACTGTCACTTGTAAACATAAGGCTATTTGTCATCAAATATGTAAACATAAAACAGTGCCAGTGGATTAAACTTTTTCCAATTCACTCTAATGCTGGAAGGAAGGATAAGACAATAAACCCATGGGAGCTGCCATGCTGTTTGTTTTCTAAGCTGTCAACCAAACGGGAACTGATGATGACAGGAGGAAGATAACAAACAATAGAGAGAGAGCAAGTGCCGGGCAAGTCCCTGGCGAGTTAGCAACGCCCATCATAACTGCAAGCTATGGTATATTTACAGGTTTTGCTGGCATGACAGTTTCTCTTTAAAAGCCTTCAAAATCCTCCTGTTCGTCATCTGTTATCATAAGTACATCATGACATCTTGTGATACATTTATAAGGCAGTCATCGTATGGATCGAATTCCGTATCAGATGTGTGGTCTCAGCTTCGGCTTCCTTTTCATTTTGCTACAAGTAATCATCCTCCATACCACCTAATGCAGTGGTTCTCAACCTTCCCAAGGCCTCGACCCTTGCATACAGTTCTTCATGTGGTGGTGACCCCCAACCATGAAATTTTGCTACTGTTATGCATCCTGATGTAAATATCTGCATTTTCCAATGGTCTTAGGCGACCCCTGTGAAAGGGTCGTTTGACCCCAAAGGGGTCGTGACCCACAGGTTGAGAACCATTGATCTAATGAATACAGCGGGGATGCGGCCATTGCTGTTTTTGAGCTCCCCCCACCATATGCGGCGACTGCAGATTCTCCAGTCTGGCTCACAAGTTTCAGCATCTGCCCTTTAAGACATCACCCGGGGTATAAGACAACCTCCGACTTTTGAGAAGATTTTCCTGGGTTAAAAAGTCTTCTTATATGCCAGAAAATATGGTACTTATATTATGCCCAATCATTAGCTCAGTGCCTACAAGCATTTCTGTAATGAACACTGCTGACTGAATTCACTGACCTCTTGCTAGACTCCACATAAAAGACAACTCCTGCCTCTAAGAGTTCATAGAAGCAAGAGACCTAAATTTACATAATTTTAGGCTAGCTCCATTCCCCTGCCTCCCCAAGCCTATAGCATCAATATTTGTTTAGTGATTTTTGTGTTTTAAGAAAGCACCATTCCAGGTCAAGGGTCTAGAGAATGAAGCAGGCAGAGAGTCCCTGCCCTCAGTGAGCTTACTTTCTAAGGGAGGATGAGGAGACAGAGAGTTAACTCTTAGTCAAATAGGTAAGACTAGTGGCCCGGTGCACAAAATTTGTGCCGGGGCGGGCGGGGGAGGGAAGTTGTCCCTCAGCCTGGCCTGCACCCTCTCCAATCTGGGACCCCTAGAGGGATGTCCGACTACATGAATTATTTGGATTTTGTATTCCACATGGTCCATGTACCATATTTGATTTTACAATTTGAAAAAGTCAAGGACACTGGTTTTCATCTGGAATTTCTGCCTTCACTATACGGTCGATGTCATCTTCCATTCGTAATTTGGACTCCCTATCTAATATCAATAATATGTGAGTATGAGGCAGTCCATGTTTCTGAAGTTCAACGACATGAATTTTAGCTAATACTTTACCAAATAAATGAAGTTTACATATGTCATTTAAAAGAGCATTCAGCTTAATATTAAAAACTCTGGCTACCAAGTCAGGTCTGTATTGAACTTTTTGCTGGCTTTGCGAGTTGTTTGTAATATCTGCCCATTTGGAGTTGCATGTCATGGTTATGAATGAATCGGGCTTGGCATGCTTTGTTACAATTTCCATAGCATCCTGATATCGCTGCCTCATATTCCTGGGACTATCCTCAAAAGATGATTGAAGTATTATCGTTTTACCAATTGGCACAT